>LBNU01021780.1:0-19262 GCA_014162995.1 Artemisia annua
CTATCAAGGAATCTTGAACTTAACTCTGGTCAAATTCAAGATATAGGGAGGATTGTTGGGAATTCTGTAAGAGAGATATTCTACTGATGGTTACTGCTGAGGAACTGCTGAATTACACAGATTCTGCTGATAATGTGATACTGCTGAAGACATAGTTTCAGCATTTTTAGTTTCTGCGGACTTAGTAAAACCGCGCATTATGTAATGTAGTAGGATATGCATGAGTTATATTAGGAAAAGAATGCATATCATTTAAAGTTTATAGATATTACGTTTTCTTGAGAAAAACGTTTAGAGTTAGGGTTCCTTGTCTATAAAAAGGAACACAAGTTTATGTTTTATGTAACGAACGTGTTTACAAGTTATCAATATATAATCCATAGAGGATTAAGCGTTCTTAGTATTTATTGTTTATGCTTATATTTGTTTTCCGCATTAGAATACAAGCTTTGGAGATTCTCTATTAGAGTGTTTGTGATTACATAGACACTGCTAACGATCAACGAGAGCTAAAAGATCTATCAAGGATACTTAGATTGAACAGTTTTGTTTTGGTTTCTTTTCGTCTCGCTAGAATAGGTTTCTGGATTGAAAGGTTTTGTAGCGAGCGTGAGGCTCTTGATGCCAATTGTTGGTCCCAAATTACGAGTAAGAGTCGATATGAAATTGCAAAGTAAAAACTAGATAACTTTATTAAATCGTCTAAGTGAATTTTTGTTACATATGTTCAAGTATATATAGGTTGCGAATGGTTGCCATTGAACCATCACGTCTGTTCAACATAGAGTGTGTTTGTTTGAATGGTTCTGACCCAAACGACACGTCCCTTTGTTTTTTCAAAACTGACATAACTAACTTTTAATAACTAACTATAACTAACTTAACCGCTATTCGGTTATTAAGTTTCTGACGAACAACTTTGGTCCTTCGATTTTGAGAATGAAGCAACAACGAGATTACATGCTCACATTTACACCCCGGTTTTCAGCTCAAAGGTGGATTCTGCAGGCCAGAAAACACAATCCCAGACCTTGAATGAAGGTAAGCTATTTCTGGAAAAGTTTGACCACTCAAATGGCTTTCAATGTTTACTAGTACTCTAATGTATTTACTGATGACTAGTTTCAATTTCAATGTTATTTGATTTCAAATGGTGGTTACAGGAAACATATCAGCTAAATATGTAAAATTGAACTTCAACACGGTTTTCAGCTCACATGAGGATTCTGAAGGCCACAAAGCATGATCCCAGGCTTTGAGCATAAGTAAGCTTTGTTGTCCTAAATCTAGATCGATATTATAAGTTGCAAAGTGAATATTGAATAAGTAAATTTGTCTAATCTTCTAACCATTAAAATCGAGTGAATGTTTACATATATATAAGGTATGAATCGGTATGATTCAACCATTATGACCCTTCGGTTTGTTTGCCAACCGAATTAACTAACAAGTTAGTTACTAAGTTTCTTTCTAACATATTTGGTCCTTAGTGTTTTATAATAATACATAAGAAGCATAAGAGTAAGATTATTCGGTTCACATTCTCCTCCTTAATCTTGATCGTTGCTTCTTCCTAAATCTTGAACTCCGAGCATTTGTCGCATTGTCGTGAACTTCAATCTTGTTAGAGCCTTTGTTAGTATATCTGCTCTTTGTAGTTCTCCGCTAACGTGTTCCACATTGATGTGCCCATTCTCTACGCATTCCCGAATGAAATGATAGCGAATGTCGATGTGCTTACTTCTTCCATGAAAAACTGAGTTCTTGACGAGTGCTATTGCTGAAACGTTATCCACCTTATCCTTTTTTCTTCACATCCAGTTAATTCACTAAGTAATCACTTTAACCATAAGGCTTGACATGCTGCTGCAGTAGCCGCCATGAATTCTGATTCACATGATGATAGCGCCACTGTCGGTTGCTTCTGAGTACACCATGTAATAGGTGACTCTCCAAAATAAAATACTATCCCAGTAGTTCCTTTTCCTTGATCAGTGTTGATTCCATAACTACTGTTGCTATAACCTGTAATCTTGCAGCCGCCTTCTTTCTAGTAAATTATGCCATGCTCCTTTGTTCCTTTGATATATCGGATTACTTGCTTTATCGCCTTCAGGTGATGTTCCTTTGGGTCTTGCATGAATCTGCTGAGTAGTCCGACTGAGTAACTAAGATCTGGTCTTGTATGCAGTAAGTACCTGAGACTTCCAATTAAGCTTCTATAATAAGTTGCGTCAACTGAGTTTCCATCTTCCGCCTTGACCAACTTAGTACCGGGATCCATTGGTATCTTCGTATCATTACTATCCGTCATACTAGTTTCCTTCAAGATCTTGTTAATATAACCTGTTTGCTTGATTGTAATCTCTCATTACACTTCTTAAAATCTAATGACTTTAGAGTTTGATCAAGCTTCACATTCCAAGCTCTCGGTGCTTGTCTTAAGCCGTATAACGCTTTAATAAGCTTATAGACTTTTCCT
The DNA here is from genome assembly GCA_014162995.1 of Artemisia annua. Taxonomy (NCBI): domain Eukaryota; kingdom Viridiplantae; phylum Streptophyta; class Magnoliopsida; order Asterales; family Asteraceae; genus Artemisia; species Artemisia annua. The sequence continues at coordinate 2,483 of LBNU01021780.1, forward strand.
GAATTTCCTTGCTGTACAAACCCTTCAGGTTGTGTAACGTAGACTTCTTCCTTCAAATCTCCATGTAAAAATGCCGATTTTACATCTAAGTGATGTACTTGCCAACCATGATATTCTGCTAATGCAAAAATTAACCGAATTGTCTCTATCCTAGCAACTATTGCAAATACTTCATCGAAGTCTATTCCTTGTTCTTGTACATATCCTTTTGCTACTAATCGTGCCTTGTATCTAATGATCTTTCCTTGTGCATCCCTTTTTGTTTTGAAAACCCATTTAAGTCCGATTGCCTTTTGATTTTCTGGCAATGTAGTAAGAGTCCATGTGTTATTCTTGTTGATTGAATCCAATTCAATCTCCATGGCCTCAATCCATTTCTTATCTGTTGATGCTTCCTTGTAGTTACGAGGTTCTTCTTTAGTGAAAAATAAGCTTGGTGTTTCCACTATACGTGCATCTTTGTAGATGTCTGTTAAACCCTTTAAGCCTCGTACCGGTGTATCATCAAATCTATGATCTGAGCTTTCTAGTGAGCTTATAGTAGCCTCTTCTTCTTCTTCGGAGTTAGAGTGGTAAGTATATGTTGGTGGTGTAATTGGTGTAACCGGATCTGGTATTGTATCCGGTTCCTGATACGTATTATCAATGTTATCATTGACATCTGTGTTGACTGGTGTAGCGGTTTCATTGTCAACTCCTTCTACCATAAAACTAGCCCAAATTGTGTCTTGTGTACTTGGATCATATAACCTACATGCCTTTGATCCTTCCTCTACTCCTAAGTAAATCATTGGTATGCTTCTGTCATCCAGCTTCTTTAAGTGAGGTATCGTTATTTTTGCATAAGTTGTGCATCCGAATATTCTTAGGTTTTCCAGGTTCGGTTTTCTGTTGTAGAGTGCCTCATATGGAGTTTTATCTACCAGGGCTCTTGTAGGTACCCTGTTGAGTATGTAAATGGCATGTTTCACTGCTTCCGCCCAAAAAGTTAAGGGTAACTTCATGGCTTTCATCATACTCCTCGTAGTTGATAACACGGTCCTATTTCTTCTCTCCACTACTCCATTCTGCTGTGGCGAGTAAGGTGCTGTCAAGTGTCGTGCTATTCCATTCTCTTTACAGTACTTGGTGAATTCATTAGATGTAAATTCACCTCCTCTATCTGTTCTTAGCATCATCACTTTTATCCTCATTTCCATTTCTATCTTTTGTCTAAATTCCTTGAATGTACTAAATGCTTGATCTTTCGACGTCAGAAAGTACGCCCACATAAAACGTGTACAATCGTCTACTAACAAGAATATGAGTTTCTTGCACGAGTGTGTTGTTGGACTTATAGGACCACAGAGGTCTCCATATATTAAGTCCAGCGGGTTCTTTGATCTGAATTTAGCTTGGTTTGGAAATTGTGTTCTATTGTATTTTCCTAATAAACATGCATCACAAATCTGTTCGGCATGATTTATTCTTGGTATTCCTTCCACTAGACCCTTCCTAGTCATCTTGTTGATATCGTCAAAGTTCAGATGACCTAATCTAGCATGCCATAACCATGCTTGGTTATCTATGTTTGCTAAGAGACATATAGGTGTATCTATTTGTAGTCTAATACTGTAAAGTCTATTCTTAGATCGTTCTACCTTCATCAATAACTTTCTGCTCTTATCATACAAAGTCACTTTATTTCCGTCCATTATGACCTTACAACCTATCTCCGTGAGTTGTCCTAGACTTAGTATGTTGCTCTTGAGGTTTGGTATATAGTATACATCCGATACTACCTTCTGTTCTTGGTTTCTACAACCTAACAATATAGAGCCTTTACCCTTTATCTGTACATACGATCCATCTCCAAAACGTACTCGTCCTTTTACGCTTTCGTCAATATCCCTAAAATGACTCTTTGTTCCCGTCATATGGTTACTCGCACCATTATCTAAATACCATATGCTTGTATCTGTTAAAGCATATTTTCCTGGTTGAATTTGGCCTTCATTCAACAACACTTCCTCGTGTTCGGTTTCGTGCGTAGTCATTAATAGTGATAGTTCATCGTCTTCTAAGATAAGGTTTGATTGTTCCTGAGTTGTCAATGTTCCTCTACAATCTTTCCTAAAATGTCCAAACTTGTTACACTTGAAACATTTTATTTTACTCAAATCCCTCTCACTTGTATTCCTATTGGAGTTTCCTTTATGATTTGAGTTTCCTCCTTGTGAGTTATTTCTGTTTTTATTATTCCGCCAGTTTCCTCGTGAATAATTTGATCTACCTCCGCGTTTGTTAAATCGCTTTCCTTTCCCGAGTGTTCGCCAAGTGCGAATAATAAGTTCTCCTGGCTTTCAACTTGTCCTCCCTTCTGGAGTTTTATCCTTTCCTCAAACGCCTTGAGTTTTCTAGTGATCTCATCTAGGGTTATGTCGTCTAGATCACTTGTTTGTTCTATGGATGCTACTATCTGGATGAATCTATCGGGTGTGGAATCTAATAGTTTTCTAACTAAGAGTGATTCATCCAAAGTTTTCCCTAGTTCTTTTGCCTTAGTGACATAGCCGTTTAGCTTATCTGCAAATGCATCCACCGTCTCATCATCCTTCATCTGAAGTGAGTTAAACCCAATCATCAATGATTGTAACCGTGCTTGCTGCACCCTTTCTTCTCCAATGTGTCTTTTCTTTAATGATTCCCATAATTCCTTAGCTGTTTTACAACCCGCTACTTGTAAAATCACATCTTCGGTCAACGCTTGATATAGAAAAGTCGTCGCTGCTTTATCTTTCTTATCATCTACTTGCGTATTTTCCTTAGGTTCTATTGTTTCCTACAAACCATGTGCTTCTAGTATAACCTTAATTTGTATAGCCCAAACTGTGTGACTTGTGTTTTTCAACTTAGGGCATTGGTATTGTGCAATAGGTGTTATGGGTTTCACAGTGTTTGATGTGTTGTTGTTGTTTGTTGTATCATCGCCAGCCATCTTAAAGGTATTTATTATCTTCACCTTCTAGTGCGTATGGAATTATTCTTCCTAGTATGGTATTTCTTAATATGGGAATATATATAGTTTCCGGGAATCCTAGTAATACGGGATCAATAATAGTTCTCGGGATTTCCTAATAGTACAAACTAATAAATCTATACTATTCTAATATAATTGAAATCCAGAAAAAATGTAACTTGTGACCTCGATATTGTTATGAATGCCTTCCAGCTTACAACACATCCCTGTACTAAAAACGCGTAACCAGTGATAGACCTACCTTTATCCGGATCCTTAGCGTAGTCTGAATCAACAAAACCTATTACGTCCACATGGTTGCCACGATTTGTCCCAAACACCAAACCCACGTTTGTAGTACCCCGCAAATATTTCAAAATCCACTTCACTGCTTCCCAATGATTTTTACCTGGATTCGCCAAATATCTACTAACTACACTTACCGCATAAGCTATGTCTGGCCTCGTGCAAACCATCAAGTACATTAAGCTCCCAACCGCATTTGAATATGGCACCTTACTCATCCTTTCAACATCACAATCCCTAACCGGACAATCCTTCAACGACAGCTTGAAGTGCCCACCCAATGGCATCTGAACCGATTTCCCATTGTCTATTCTACATTTATTTAAAATCTTAGAAACATACCCGGATTGTGACACCCTCAGAATCTTGCGACTCCGATCCCTGATGATCTCCATACCAAGAATCTTCTTTGCTTCCCCGAGCTCCTTCATGTCGAACTCCTTTTTAAGCAAAGACTTGGTAGACCCAATCTCAGCCTTGCTTTTACAAGCAATCAGCATATCGTCTACATATAACAGTAGATAGATATACTCACCTGGTGCATAACTCCTGTAATATACGCACCTATCGTAACTGCTACGCTTAAACCCGTTGCTTAGTATGTACTCATCAAACCTCCTATACCATTGCCTAGGTGACTGCTTCAAACCATAAAGGGATTTCTTTAACAAACATACCTTGTTACCTTGTTCATATCCCGGTGGTTGTCTCATGTAGATCACTTCTTCAAGATTTCCATGTAAAAATGTCGTCTTTACATCAAGCTGCTCTAGCTCATAATCTCTACACGCAGTTAATGCAAGTATAACCCGAATAGATGTGTGTCGAACTACCGGCGAAAATACTTCATTATAGTCAATACCTGCCCTCTGTGTGAATCCACGAGCCACCAACCTTGCCTTGTACCTAGGCTTATGAACACCTTCAATCCCTTCCTTTATCTTGAACAGCCATTTGCAGCTCACCAGCTTTTGCCCAGCTGGATGATCTATTAACTCATAGGTCTCGTTCTTCTTCAGAGAATCCATCTCTTCATCCATAGCAGCTTTCCACTTAGATCTATTTTTACAAGCAACTGCCCAAAGCAGGATTCTGAAATCCACAAAACACAATCCCAAGCACTAGACTTAAGTAAGCTTTTCTTCTTTTAATTGCTTTAACAATTAGTAGTACTTTTTAAGTATTAACATATTACTTGTTGTGAATGCAATGTTATTTGATCTCAAGTTGCAGGTAAAGAAAACATATTAGCTAAACTGTAAAACCAAACTTCAACACGCCTTTCCGCTCAAAGGAGGATTCTGAAGGCCACATAATACAATTCCAGCCGTTGGAAGAAGTAAGCTTTCATCTCTTTGACTTATTGTTTTCTAGGAAAGTTTATGACTCGTAATAAATGCAATGTTATTTGATATCAAGTTGAACTTCCAATTATTATGCTGCTACAAATGGTGCAGTTGATGGAAACACATCATTAGCTCGCTTTGGAGAACAAGTTGATGAGATTGACAGGCAGAGAAGAGGCATTAAGAAGCCAACCTGGATGAATGAGTATGTGAGGCCCAAGAGTAAAACTTTATACTCCCTCCGTCCCAAAATTATTGTCCAGTTTGAATTTTCAAAGTCAAACTGGTTCAACTTTGACCATAAATAATTTTTTTTATTATATAATACTTGATGAAAAATTATGTCATTGAAAAGTACACTTAAAACCAAATCCATTTATATATTTTGCATCAAATATTATATAACACCCACAAAAATATTTAATGTCAAAGTTGAAGAAGAAACACTAAAAAAGTCAATAATGGACAATAAATTTGGGAAGGAGGGAGTATCAGATTTAATCTTTATAGTTGTTAATATGCATTGCTACTTTCTTACAGATTTAATCTTCATATCAGATGTAAAGATGATACTTGAGTATTAGATTTTGGGTTGTGAATATTCCTATCTGTAATAAAGCTATCTCAATTTCAGAGAAAAGTTCTATAATTTCTATCATCACTTATATCTTTTTTTCTGAGTACCATTGTTTTTAACCATAAGCATACAAAGCTAACTGAAGTTTGCCTTTGTGTCCAAAAAAACTATAGTAGTTATGGTAAAGTATGCCAATATGGCTAATTAAATTAAGGTTAGTCTCTCTGGTTGATTACGATGCCAAAGAAGGGTTTGTTAAGTAACGTTTAGATTGTATGCATCGGTGTAGCTGGGTCTCCCTAAATATTATAGGGGGTCAAATAATATTTTATTTTATTTATTTATTTTTTTTTACTTCTTTTTCACTTTTTTCATTTGTACTAAAATAATAATAATAATAAAATAAAATAGAAAAAAAATAAAAAAATTGTCGACCGGACCAAAACCCATTTAGACCCATGATTCTAGAAGACGCCATCTAGACCCGTGACCCAAACTTGACCCGACCCATCTATTTTGCCACCTCTACTTTGGAACAACTTTATGCTTTCTTCTGGGCATGTGAATCATTTTTAGATAACAACACCCAATTGTCAAACGATATGGATGAAAGTTTTTAAGATAGTGGTGAGAAGATTATTCTGATGGAGATGGTGATGAAGATGATGATTATTGTTTTGTGGATGAAAGTTTTGGAAGAAGAAAGCGTTGGAGGGGAAGAGAAAAAGGGGGAAGTAGAGAAAAAGTAGAGACAAGACAATATCATGAGCAAAATTACTATTTTACCCTCCACGTATCACGTGGGTGACTTAACAGACGCTAGTGACGGTCATTAGAGGGAGGGATGTGTTGGAAAAATTATGGTCAAATTTTTAGAATTGAATGACAATTGATGGTCATAATGTATACTAATGGGATTTAAGAACAATGTTAATGTTTGGTCAATTGTAACGACCAAATTAAGTGTTTGTTCATGAGCCATTAGTAAATTTAATTGTAACTTTTTCTTTTCCACATCTCCTTTTACCTATAAATGAGAGCTTTTCTCATTTATCGAAGCACACCAAGAAAACACCACTTTCTCCTCTCCTTTAGTCACCATTCATTTTGGTCTTGTGTGTATCCGGTTGTAATAGAGGGAAGACACGTTTTTTGTTCGCCTTGATAGCCCGTTTGTGCTAACGGGGTTATCCGTTGTTATTGTATCCTGGGAGATAGACGTTCACGATTCTCAAGCACCGTGGAGAGGACGAATCTGTCTTAAGGAAACTGTGAGCATCACAGGCCTCAACATTTTCCTTCTTTGTGTTTTTTGCGTCTCCACATCCAAAGATTTACGGTATCGTTTCCTTACACTTTTATGTTTCCATATTACGGTTTATTTGTCTCTTGTAGCAATACACTTAATATATACGAACAATCTTAAGACAGATTCCTCATATTGCTACTGGACGTTTTATTTTGTTGTCAAACAATTAGTAGTATGTAACTTGGATGGAAGATATTGGGTGTTTAATAACCAAATAGTGTGTTTATTTAGCTGGGCTGTTGATATAAGAAATAATAAAAACATAGTTGATTTAGAACATGTGAAAACATTCGGCTAATATTTCCCAGTTGAATAAAAGATAAACTGTTTCTTTTCTTTGAGGGTCATGTTATTTAATGAATATCCTTGTTTTCAAATGACAATAATGATTAACAAATTATATGTTGGTAATTGGCTGTGAAATGTTTTGGACGCTTATATTTAAAATATATGACATATGGTAGCTCTCTAATTCATAAATAGATAGAAGACATATAAATTGAAATAGCCATTTGATATGGTCCATGTTGAGTAACGGTACAACTGTACAAGTTAATGCAAAAGGTAAGATATAAATTGATACTAAACTACTTTATCTTTCTATAAAAGAGTTTGGTGTGTTGCATTATAAATGATTTTTTGGGACAGATTTACGAATATATAATGTCACAAATTAAAATTAATATGTATACTTTACGAGCACCTATATCTGGTTTAAAAGGGATCAAAATGAGAATGCACTCAAATGACAGTGTGACCAATTGAAGCATGGATCATGTAATTAACTTTGCATTAATACGTTTTATCGGAATTAGACAATAAAAACGTTTTCCATCACTGGTTATTTATGAGAGTTAATTGCATTGATGATTATCAACAAATGACATGTGATTTAGTTAGTGAGAAAATATGTGAATAATTTGTGGTCCTTTACGTAAGGGAAATAACTTGTTTGTTTTTCAACTTTGTGTGTGAATTCAACTTGCTTCATATAGTTCAAATGCATGTGAAGTAATATAACATAAAGATAAAAGCTTTTGGTTGCAAATTATTATACTAATAGTATAGTAAAGAAACATGTATAGTGTACATGCAGTTTAAAGAGTTTATATTTATTTAATCTCGAATAACGAAAGGACCGAAGGAGTATATATAAGTGGTCATATACTTATGAATTTTCTTGGTTCATGTCAAAGAAATTGAATCGATATTGCGGTTGCTTGATTAAGTTTGTGATTATTATGGAATACAATTTAGTGCTCCAAGTATGTTGGGTGAAATATTGTTATAAGACTAGTTTGTGTAACTAGTATTGGTTTTATAATGATTAAACTCATTCTTGCGGAATGAGAATTTTGGTGTTATTTGAAATCCAAAATATTTGCTATCACAACTATGCACTCGTGGAAAAAAGTGCGTTGTTCGCATAGTAAACGAATAAGTTTTGATTCCAATTCCGTTATGGTAGACTCTAAGACCTTAACTTGATTTTTGGAAAGTTTGAGTCGAAATAGGTGAACCGTTTGGTCACACAGTATTTTGGTAAAACAATTCATTTTGGAGAATTTGTTGTCACATCTACGCATTCATGGGAAATGCGTTGTTCACGTGGTAAACAAATGTTTGAGCCCAATTTTTATAGAGCTCGTCTATGACATTAAACATGAAAAAATTTTGAGCTTAAATGGGTGAACCATTTGGTCACATTATTTATTTTGGTACATCAATTCAGTTTGGACTAGTATGTTGTCACAACCGCGATGTCGTAAAAAAATGTGTTTTTTCGCATAGCAACAAATGAGTTTTGCACCAATTTTCCCCCCCGTTGATTAGGTTACAATGAAACATCTAGCAGTTTGTATTTTAGCACAACATTTTTTCCAAGCGACTCGTATATTTTTTTTGTGCTAATATTTGTGTTGATTTGTTGTTGTTTGGTGCAACATTTTTTGGTTGTTATAATACAAAATTATGTGATATTTTTATACAATGTTCAACGCAAAATTGTTTGTTTCATTTGGTGCAAAATATTGTGGCAAAGTAGTGCCTATTTAAAGTTGTTGGGTGCAGTTATGTGCAACTAATTTTGTAACATGAGAATAAACAAGTCGTTCGATTTTGTATCGAATATTGGAAGTTTGGATGTTGCAAATATTCTGTTGTGAATATTGGTGCAAATAATCAAACTACTTGTTATTCTAGAAAGATGAATAATCGTTAAGACTTTTTATTAACTCATATTGCTAATAAGTAATAATCGAACGGTTTGTCATTATGTAAGAAATGACTATGTGTTGAATATAACCGTGTAGGACATTGTGAAATATCAAGAAAGAACACGCATATAAGTGACAACGATTATGTTGGTTTATGTAACTAACTTGAATGGTGTGATTGTCGTCAAATGTGAGCTATTGTCCATTTGCTAAGTTGGACATAGTTTGATTTTGTAAAATGATTACACATTGATTTTATGTGATTATAATCACATAATAAATTGTGACAATCATATAATGATAAGAGATTAAATGTGATTATATATATATAATCACAAGTGAACTGGAATGACATGTTATAAGTGTAGGACTTGCACATATAACTTATGGGATCCTCCTAAAACATGTGTGGTTTAAGGTGGTGATTTGTCTAATAGAAGAATGTTATTAGATGAAGCTATGAGTAATCAGAATGATGCATCTTCTGTCATACGCTTGATTCCATGGTCTATAGCATGCTAGATTTGGAATCTGTTAATTATGATACGGAAAATAATTAACATAAGACATTCAAAAGGGTGCATACACTAGTATGAAACTTGTGAGGTGACAAATTACTAATGATCTTGGTGTCATATCCATGTGAGAAAAATCTTATAAACAAGATTAATATATTGAAAGGGAGAACCTTTCTACAAAATTCTTAAGATAAATTCCTTGTGGGGGATTCCGGCCTAGCTAGAGTTCAAAAGGACATCAACAAATATGAAGTTCTTGCCTATTTGAAATACTCAAGAATTACTTGGAGCATGATAGACTTAAAGAGTTGAACGAAACTCGAATTTGTACAGACATATTATGTCGATACGACAACTACTCTCAGTACTAGTTATCCCTATTGACAATGTGAAGTCATAGAATAACATTGTGGATCCGCTTGTGAAATGCTAAATGTGAGAGTTAGTTATAAAGTCGTGAAGAGGAATGAGACTAAAGCCCTTGAAAAGTTTATATGAAGGAAAACCTAACCCAGCTGACTGGAGATCCCAAGATCTGGGTTCAATAGGACAACCTACTTGTATAAACTGAGGTCACTGTAGGGGAGTAATAAACTCCACATTTATTTAAGGGAGTTAGTAAACTTCCTAGTCCATTCCTATAACAGTGACAATATGAGGTTAAGCATATGGCTTTTAATGATTAATCTAGAATCACCTATGTGAGAGAGGAGTGGGGTCGCTTCTAAGGGAATTGTGGGGGCGCAATTCTTAACAGCTCTCGCAGAACCAGGCTAATGTTCATGACCAAAACGAAAATAACTATGAGAACCAAAAAGTGTCAAGGAGATATTTGTGTGAATATATATTGTCGTCTCCACAAACAGCAGACAGTTCAAAGACATCGAGTTCTACTGGCTGCTAGGAGGCTAAGTATATTTCACGAGGGAAGGTTCAAAGGGTAACACCTACCTATTCTATGCAAATATCAACTGCAGAACTCTATTACAACATCGAGTCGTTGAAATTTTTGTTTCCCGTCATCAATTTCATTCATGTGGGGGATTGTTGAAAAAATTATGGTCAAATTTTTAGAATTGAATGACAATTGATGGTCATAATGTATACTAATGGGATTTAAGAACAATGTTAATGTTTGGTCAATTGTAACGACCAAATTAAGTGTTTGTTCATGAGCCATTAGTAAAGTTAATTGTGACTGTTTCTTTTCCACATCTCCTTTTACCTATAAATGAGAGCTTTTCTCATTTATCGAAGCACACCAAGAAAACACCACTTTCTCCTCTCCTTTAGTCACCATTCATTTTGGTCTTGTGTGTATCCGGTTGTAATGGAGGGAAGACACATTTTTGGTTCGCCTTGATAGCCCGTTTGTGCTAACGGGGTTATCCGTTGTTGTTGTATCCTGGGAGATAGACGTTCACGATTCTCAAGCACCGTGGAGAGGACGAATCTGTCTTAAGGAAACTGTGAGCATCACAGGCCTCAACATTTTCCTTGTTTGTGTTTTTTGCGTCTCCACATCCAAAGATTTACGGTATCATTTCTTTACACTTTTATGTTTCCATATTACGGTTTATTTGTCTCTTGTAGCAATACACTTAATATATACGAACAGGATGAACGGTACATAAGGTTTTGCATTAGGGACCAACAGTGCATTTTTTGGTATATGGACAAACCACGTCGGTCAACGTAAACCACACGGACGAACGGTGTAATTTACTCTAAAAAATGAGTCTTATAAGTTATAACAAATCAAATAGCTCAATGCAGTCACAAGCATCAGTTTATATAGAATGCAACACTGGCGCATGTGCTATTATGATTTATGCAATGTAGTAAGAGCATCAACATCACTTATTCTGTTGTGTTATGAGATGGACTTACAGTAGCAGCAGCAGTGAAAAACTTAGCCATATGCAAAACATATGTAGCATCTGTTCTAATGCATATACGTAATGCATTTAACTGAATATGAACATAGACAGTAACTGTTACACAAATTTGATGATTAAGCTATGCATTTGAATGTCTTTATTAAAAGCACCCAGGTGGCAAATGCCTTACAAAATATAAAGTAAATCATGAACACAATATTAATAAGGACAACATAATTAAAAAACAAAATAACACGTAAATATAGACCGAGTATTACTTGCATTCCAGATGACCTATGTGGATTCTCTTCCTCTCTTCATCTTGTCAACTCTTAGCACCACTGCAACATATATCTTGTCCATGATTTCCTCAGAAAACCTGTAAAGCTTATGTCTCCAATGTTTCTTAAACAACAAAACTCCAATAAAACACCAAAACCCTGCTGCAAAACCACTCATTATGTCCATGTAGAACCATAACTTGTTTGCTTGATGATTAGCTGCTTTGCTGTTTTTGTGCATTGTTGTTTGGTCTTCATTGCTGGAGCAATTCGTTGGTAATGGATCACCACATAGGTCTCTGTTCCCAACATATATTGATGGATCCGTAAGGGTCTGCAATTGATTTCCTATTGGAATTCGTCCGGACAAGTTGTTGTGTGACAAATTCAAATAGCTCAAAAAATTCAAAGCTGCAATACTTGGAGGGATCGGACCAATCAACTGGTTTCCTGAGAAATCAAGAGAATTTAACGCCTTCATGCATGTTTCCAATGCTGTCTGGAATGCCACCGTTGAGATGATTATTAGACAAATTGAGACCCAGCAATGCAGAAAGTGACATAAGCTCGACAGGTATTTCTCCAACAAGGTTATTGCTTGAAAGATCCATGTTTTTGACAAGTTGAAATGTTGTTGTGTATTCAAGAGAGACACCTTTCATCACCTGAATCAGATTTTCTTCATACAATAAATTCAAGAGAGGATCTTTTTCAAAAGAGCTACAGTTAGTCATACCATTCAACTTTCCTAGACAATGAGGGATGGGACCCACTAAGTTGTTGTTTGCCAGATCCAAAATTTGAAGATGTGAATTATTGCACAAAGATCGAGGAATACTTCCAGTGAAGTTATTATTGTGTAACCTGAAAACTGCCAATTTTGTTAACTTTTCTCCTATCCATTCAGGTATGCTCCCAGAAAACCCATTATCACCCAAATCTAAGATTCCCAATTCTCGTATATTCTCCAATGCTCGAGGAAGCTCGCCCGTTAAATGATTGTCGTTCAAGTTTAGCAAACTTAACATTGATGTTTGTGGTAATATAGAACTTGGAATGACACCAGATAATTGATTCGAGCTAAATTGCATGGTAACCAATTTTCGCATATTCCTAAGACATTCAGGAATTCTCCCAGTTAACCAATTTCTGGAAAGATCAAGATAATCCAAATCAGTCCTTCTACACAAGAACATAGGAATTGACTCATTGAAAAGGTTATTCTGCAATGATAGTACTTTTACTTTTATATAACCATCTGATACATCAACAAATCCTTCATTAGGAAGGTTTGTTAAAGGTCCGCTGAGTTCATTGTGAGAGAGATCTAAGGCATCAATGACAAGCATCTTCCGCAACCATGTCGGCAAAGGTCCTGTAATGCTAGCATTAGACAACCTTAAAAATTTGAGTTTCTTTTGTGTTCGGAGCCATTGTGGAAATCCATTTATAATCTTGCTAGAACTGAGATCAGCATATATCAATTGAAATGGAGGTTTCCACTCACGTGAAACAATGAATGTCAAATTACTGTTAGAAGAGGCATCCAAGCTTTTCAACGTTGAAAGCTTTGCAAAGTGGGCTTCAGTAATTACTCCTTCTAAAGAATTTTCAGAAATATCAAGATCTGTGAGTTTGGTGAGTTGCCCAATAGAAACTGGGACAGTCCTATTTAGCTGGTTATAAGAAAGATCCAACTCTTCCAATAATCTTAATCTTCCTAGAGATTCAGGGATTGAACCATTTAAGTTATTGGAAGAAAGATATAGATATTGGAGTTGAGTAAGTTTCCCAATGAATTTCGGAAAGGGACCTGTTAGCTGGTTAGAATAAAGATCCAACTCTTCCAATAATCTTAATCTTCCCAGAGATTCAGGGATTGGACCTGTTAGCTGGTTACCAAAAAGATCCAACTCTTCCAATAATCTTAATCTTCCCAGAGATTCAGGGATTGGACCTGTTAAGTTGTTGTATGATAAACTTAAGCCTCTTAAATTGGCCATTCTGCCCAAGGAGTCTGCAGGAAATGCACCTTTTAAGCTCCTATCTAACTGCAGCCTCTCGAAAGCATATTGAGAGAATTCTGATACATTTTTTGGCGAGTCAGTCATTTCAATCCCAAAGTAATTGTCCGACACATTCAGTTCTTTAAGGTGACACTGTCTCCAGATTCCAACATCCTCAATATGCTCAAAGTTGTTCCTTGAGAGATCAAGCCTTAAAAGGTTAGGCATGATAGGAACTGATGAATTCAACATGTTTGTTGCAAGGTCAAGGGATAATAGAGAACTCATGTTTGTAAAAGCAGATGGAAATCTACCTTCAAGTAGGTTCCCGCTAAGATCCATGTGTTGGATGATAGAAATTATGGTGAAATTAAGATGATTGGGAGATAGGTGCATGTTATGGAGGCCACAACTTGACAAACGCATCATTGGAAAATAATGGATCGTGCTTAAAAAGTCTGTAGAATTCCCTGATAGACTAAAATCAAAGTATGAAAGGTCCAGGAATTCCAAGGATGTCATGTTTTGAAAAAAGCCTGGAAATTGACCTTCGAAATGATTGTAGCCAAGATCTAGATGCTTAATGTTTGCAAGTGTTGTACTCGAATTACTAAGAGTACCAAGATCAGCATTTGTAAGACTACATCCTGACAAACTTAACTTTACTAAGGATGGCATCATGTAAAACACCATGTCACGGTTTTGAGCCTTACTAAGATCTACATCACTCAGGTCAAGATACTTAAGTAATGAAAGGCCAGATATCCATGACATATCATCTGACATCAGTGTGCTTGAACTGAGATCAAGAACTTTTAAATTTGAAAGATTTCTAATTTGAGGAGGAATAATACCAGAAAACTTCGCATTAGAGAGATTGAGGTAACTTAGCTCTTTGAAGGATCCAATGAACTCAGGGATCCGGCTTTTTCGAAAATCATTACCACTCAAGTCCAAGAATTTTAGATTCCTCAAGTGTCGTAAAGAAGAGCTCACCTCGTTACCAACTAAGCGTTCTGGAAAAAAAGTTATGTCATTTATACTTCCTCTGAGATGAAGGCTTTCAACTTTCCCAGTTACTTTGTCGCAATGAACTCTTTCCCACTGGCAACAGTCATTGCCAACCCATGATGACAACATATCAGCGTCATCGTAGACACTGTGTTTGAACTTGAGTAGAGCTAATTGCTCTTGCTTAGAGCAAACTGCCGAGATATTTGAAGCACACAAACAAGTATGTATGTTTGTGGCAAAATATATAACGAGAACGATTAACAAAGACCGGTGATTCGCCATTTTTGATAGTAGTAAAATGCAAAGTGTAAAGATGGGTTCAAATGATTAACAAATTAGTCCATTTTGGTGTCATAGAAGACTTGGAAGTCATTGTGGCTAAGCTTGAGGTCAATGGAAAATTTACATCCACAAAATATATTAATTCTTATCCTCGATATATTTGGTTAAACCTTACACGTCTTCACACGGCAAGTTTGAAGTCAAGAAAGTAAAATTCCATGATGGTTACATGATGGAAACTATGGAGGTTAGATTTCATTAAGCAAATTTGCAGATTTTTTTTTTCTTTTTTTTTCTTTTTTTTTCTATTTTTCTTTTTCATATATCTACATTTATATTACAAACTAGCGTAATGTTCCAAGTCCAATTAAATACAAGATTATATTAACTTATATCTTTGTCAATATCATCTTTCATGGTAAAATTAGGGGGTGCTGATCATTATTTGGACAAATCGAATGTTCCAGAACAATTCAGATTTGACTAGATGTTTTGCAGATTTTGGTGATTTGGATTGGTTATGGTACGGCATTATCAATCAACTGAACTACATCTTAATGAAATCATTCGCAACTGCCGACAACATTTACTGGGAAAATTGCTTGTAACTGATCGACAATGTTGTCACGTGTTGCCTGTGTATTATCTGCAAATTATGTATAAGTTTCAACCCAGTTGGTGGTATTCAGCAATTTCAGTAAAGTGTGAGGAGAGAACAACCATTAAAATTCGTGATGCAAAACGAATTCTCACCTTGGACAAGCCTTTTTCAAATCAAATGAAACCTTAATAGTTCTTCATGTCAAAAGTTATACATTTTGAAGATCGAATACATCGTAACATATAAGATTTTCATATTATTTCAGTTGTGGGACCTGTAGCATCTATACTTCTCTATTGGGGTCAATGTGAACTTTGTGAAATGTAATGGTCAAATCAAAAGTTTCATGTTGCTAACCGATACTAGTTCTTGTAAATGAGCCGGGTGTTGTCCCAAACATATGTATAGATCGATATGTAAAGTTGCAAAATAAATGAATAAGTAAAATCTGTATGTTTCATTAACCATTAAAATCGAGTACATGTATACATATATATAAGCATGAACCGGTGCCATTGAACCATCGCACCCCTTCATCTTTTTCTAACCGAATTAACTAACAAACTTAGTTATTAACTTTGTGTTTAACAAGTCTGGTCCTTCATGTTCTAAATATTACAAATGAAGCATAGATAAAGATTATTCGGTCCACATTCTCCTCCTTAATCTTGATTATTGCTTCTCTTTAAATCTTGAACTCTGAGCATCTGTTGCATTGTTGTGAACTTCAATCTTGGTAGAGCTTTTGTTAGTATATCTGCTCTTTGTAGTTCTCCGCTGACATGTTCCACATTGATGTGTCCATTCTCTACGCATTCTCGAATGAAATGATAGCGAATGTCGATGCGTTTACTTCTTCCATGAAAAACTGGGTTCTTAACTAGTGCTATTTGATGAGACGAAAAGTGTTAGCTTTTAGGGGGTCATTTAAGCCCTAATTCGTATAAATTTGATCAAATATTGCCCTAAATCGTTCCTTTTGTCATTTTAGGTACTTTTGAGAGGAATTCTGGAAAACATGCACATTTGGACATTTTTGGAGCATAAAAGTGAAGAAAACGACAAAGTCTTAAAGAAGCAGGATTTTACAACATGACGGCGTCAGAAGTCACTAGGTGACGCCGTCAGCAAGGATGACAAAAGAGTGGAATTCAATTATCAAATGACGGGCCAGAAAGATTTCAAGAATTTACACCTGACGCCGTCAGGTGTTAAAAGGTGTAGGCCGTCAGGAACAAAGTTAAAGAGAGACGGCCTAGAAGGTTTTACATGCTGACCACGTCCCAAATGGATATAGGCCATCCGAGAACCCTAATGGCGGCGAGCTGACGGCGTCAGACCCTATAAGCTGACGCCGTCCGAACTTAAAATCTATATATAGTTTTCTATTTTTCATTCATTATGTGGGGAACTTTGTGGAGAACTTTTAGGGCAAACCCTAAAGAC
>LBNU01021783.1:0-35303 GCA_014162995.1 Artemisia annua
AAAAAAAGGAGAGAGATTCCAATAGTTGTTTGCGAAACATTTGTTGAGGCCTCTAAGATGAGTTACTGACCCATCCTAGGGATAGTTCAATTCAGGAAGTGGACTCGAGGAAGATAGCTTACCAAATGCCATATAAGAATAAGAGCATTCCGGCTTTTATCAAACCTGGAGAAAGAACATAAGCAAGCGGTCTACTATAGGATGAAGAGGATAAGCGTAGAGGAGTAACGTAACGTCCATGAGACAAAATAATGGGATTCTAACAAGGAGTGTCTAAAGTTTAGGTCCGGAGTACACAACCAGTACAAGAGGTCAACGTAACGACGGTCATAGGCCTCGAGTCTAGCTAACAAGACTCTTTAATAAAGGAAAAGCGCTTCGTGGGAGCACCCCATGCTATCTTTGTTTTGTTTGTTTTATTTGTTTCCGTATGCATGATCTAATTGCTTATTGTTTGAGATTCATGATTAACTTGATTGTAAAATGTTTATTTTGTTTTACACTTCGTCTTAATACCATATAAAGGTATTTGCAAAACGTTAGTGTAAGGAAATTTAAATAGTTAAAAACATACCAAAACATGAATCAAAACAAATAAATAATAAGCATACATATCTTGGTAAGTTGTTAGAGTCAAGAATGCTCGGGGGGTATCGAGTCATAATGATTTTCTGCAGAATTTCCAGAATTAAGACATAGGTTTTGCCACCAAGAAATTTTCGGAAACCACAACTAAAATTTCTGTCAGACCACTCTGACGGCGTCAGGAGTTAATACCTGACGACGTCAGGTGTAAAAATCTGAATTTATTTGTTGGATTAAGTTTTCTAAAGGAAACTTGTACGTTTGTTAAAATCTCATGCTTATAAATTCCAGAAACTGTAGAAAATTCAATTCACAAGCATTATATTCATTACTTGCTTTCTAGGTTTTACGTCTATATATATAATGAATAATGCCACCGATTTACGCGAGGTTTCTTGTAAGTATTTCCATTTTAACAGGTTATTTAAGACCAAGAAAAAAGATATGATGCATAGATACTTTGAAAGGAACTTTGATAGTTCATTTTCTTAGAAGGATCTACCATGTTACTTTCACTGTGCAAAAGAACGAATCAGGGAGTATCGATTTCATTCTTTTAACCTTTTTATCTTTTTCAATTCCTTTATTTTCGAACATGTGGGGACAATGTTCACTTAATGAAGGGAGGATAAATAAGGGTAGATAATGTACCTCATAGGATACCATTATGCTTGACTTTTGCTTGTTTGATAGTAATTGTGTAATAAAACTGAGAGAACCTCTTAGGGAATTTTATGCGCATAATTTTTAAATTTTTTACATTACTTTAGGAGTGAAACTTTATCTAAGTAAGCGTCTCATGGATGAGAATTTATACTAGGTAGCACAAAAACCGGTACATAAAAATAATTTTCCTACCCAAAATGTGAGGTTCACCCCTAGAATTGGTAAGGAAGAGAAGCAATTTCACTTTAATGTGTTATGTGTTACCCGGTAGTACTTAGATTCTAGAAACTTGCGTCAGTGGACCATCGGAGTCCACAAGTGAGACTACCATTCGTGTAGATTAGGATTAAACTACATGATACAGAGGCATTAGGATACTACCCATGTCTTTACGAACCTGTATTATAATTAATTGACTACATTGGTCAGTAATTCTCCCACCACTTTTGGATATACCCATTTTTGGTACACGAATACCCTAGTACACCCTCCAGTAGCCTATCCTTTCGTTTCAACTTTAACATCATGACTTAAAGGAAGAATTTGTTTACAATCCACCCCCAAATGTGCAACCAATAATCGCCTTAGCCTACCTTGTACTGCATCATTTTTTAGTGCATTATTGTTATTGTTAAACCTTGTCAATTATCTAATTGGTTAGACGTTTTTTGGCTAAGTCGAGTCCATATCTTGTACATATTGTTTTTGGGATTGATTGGGATCATGGGTAAAAGTACTATGTTATGGAGTAATGGGGAAGAACATCCATTTTATTACCACCCATATGTCAAAACGTTTTTTAAAAGTACTCCACTGTTTTGAGTTATTTCAATACGAGTCGTAAAATTAGTAAATGTAAAGTATGTAATAAGTTCATGTGTAAGGGGAACAGTTTAATCCCCATTAATGTATTATTTTGATGGTAGGGTAAAAAAGGTATGCAAAAAAAAAAAAAAAAAAAAAAATAAAAAAAAAATAAAACTACGACTACATCCGCACTATCGTTTTATTTCTAAAGTTATGTTTGTTTTTATTTCATTTTGTTTTCGATAGTTTAAGTTGAGTCTAGTCATTGGCTTGGCAACGCCACTTGTAAGTAAATAACAAGACTGATAGGGGGGGGGGGGGGGGGGGGGGTGACTAGCCACACAGTAAACTATTCCCTGTATCCACCAACAAACGTGTTTTTCCCATATCCCCTAAAACCTAACGTTATAACCCTTTTGTAAAGCCTCTTTGATAGTTATCCTAGTTGCTACCCAAGTGGACGAAGTTTCGATCCTCTCTCAAGCCTATGGTAATCTATTTACTATGTCAGTGTAGTGGAGGATATTATCCATTTTCCTTTACATTATATTTTACATATTATCAAGCCGAGAGATGTGAGTATCCAAACACTACATGAGAGGTGCTAGTATATTTTCTCCGTGCTTAGTTTTGATAAAGTGGAACGACTAATTCTTGTCAATTACTTTTAATGTTCGCATTAAATACCTCTGAACATTGTATTTTAATTGGAATAAAAGCGATTTGCTTGAGGACAAGCAAACCAAGTGTAAGGGAATTTGATGAGACCGAAAAATGTTACATTTTTAGGGTCAGTTTTGGAGTCCTAATTCGTATATTATTGGAATCGGATTGTCACCCAAGTCGTTTTCTTTTCTCATTTTAGGTACTTTTGAGGAGAAAATCACAAAAAGCTTTTCGGGAAGTTTTCCGAGTGAAAAAGTGCGGAAAACAACACAACTCAAAAGACCCTAAAGTGGCACAGAAGGTGAACGGCGTCACAAGCTCCAACGTGACGACGTCAGAACAAATGACTGAAGAATTGGAAGTTACTCATGACGGGCCAAGAGAGTTTCCTAGCCTATTTTGGTGACGGCGTCAGGGAAGGCCGTCAGATCTGAACAAGGCCGGCCGATGACGACGTCAAGAAGGCCATCAACAAAACCACATCGTGCGTGAACGCGTCTAACACCTTGGGCTGACGCCGTCAGCCCGATTATCGTATCTTATATACTATAGACAGATTTTTATTGTGTTTAAAAAAGAGGAACTTGTGGAGAATTAAGGTTAAACCCTAGCTCGTGTATCACAGACCTTAGATGGGTACTTTACAACCTCTAAATTGCCATGTTTAAATCTAAAGATACATGTCTAATCATTCATCCATACAATATGTCTAGTGTTGTATGATTTATGTTTGTACTTTCTTTTCCTTTAACATGCTAGGCTAAATTAACTTGTGTTTGCTTAGACTAATGAAACCTAACTAATTGATTATCAGTGATGTGTATGTTTGATTGTGATTTGGATGAAATTGTTTATCTAGCGTTAGACTCTAAGAAAACTGTCTAACCTCCCTATACGGTAACAAAGCTTGAACGTCTTAGGAAACGTAATCGTATGTGCGTGTAATCGATTTTAAGGTAGTATTTCAGGTAGGTTGCTATTCGGTGGAGCTTAATGATAGATGCTTGACTGATCGTCATATAGTGAGGTACGGAGCTTTATAGAGTTAGGGAATTGAAACAGCACTTCCCTACGACTTGGTTTGGAATACACCCGTCATCCACCAACCTCAAAACTAATTACACATGGTAAAGATATTAGAGGAGTAATGAAATCTAAGTAAACACTAACTTTCCCCCACCATTTGTTTTCTCATAAACTTTAATTTTAATAAGCAATAAGTAGATACTTGGGTTAGTTGACTCACAACTAATTCCGCCCAACATAGTCCTTCAAAACCGAGATTATTACTGCTTCTAAAAAAACAAGTAAAAATACATAAAATAATCATCCTCCACCCCTTAGACTTATTAGAGTATCTTTAACCCTAACAAACACTATGTCCCTGTGAGAGAACCGATCAACTCCCCCGGTACTCTGGCCACTACACTATACTACATCGGTCAGGGTACCATGCCTGGTTGGGGATTGCAAAGCTTCTCGAATCCCTCGAGAGGTAAAACGAGTGGCTGTGTTGCAATCCACGCGCATCACTATCACATGATAACAGTTTCTTACCCTATTATTATTCACTTATCCAACCAAAAAGTTACAAAATACTTTCCAGTACAATAATTTATCTTTACTGTTTTTGCATTCACTTTAGCTTCAACCCACAGCTCACACACTTCATGAAAACTTTGCATTCACTTTAACTAATCTATTATTTCTTTTTGTTTTTTTCTTTTGCAGCCGCGACTGATACTTCACCAGCAGAAAAGCCAAGAACCAGATCAAGCGACAAGACCAAGACGACCTAAAGTTATCCTTCTCAATGTAAATATTTAAACGGATTACAACCGTTCCTAAAAAACACTGTGTTTTGTACAATATTTGTGCTACATCTGCACAAATATGTTTCAAAACACCTATGTATCCTTTTGTATAACCTATCTATGCTTCTATGTAAGATCCACAAAACTGCTTTTCATATCAGATAACATTTCGCTGTACTCTTTTGTAAAACATTTAACCAACCAATGCATGCAACTTTTCCAACTCAGCTTATATCTATATACCCATGAGCATGTCAACATCTATGTGCACAGGTGCAAAGAAACTAATTTAGCAATGACCTATATTTAAACAATGGTTCTCCTCTCTTCGTCTAAATATACCACTGAATACCTGTTTGGGAAAACACCCCGCGGCAACGCGCGGGTTTTCCAACTCGTTATAAACAAACCTAACACATGTTGAACCTCTATACCAAGTAATCTAAAAAGGAAAGTTGAGTTCCACAAGGTAGCAAACTAGCAAACATACTTTGCCCTTCTTAACTTTAAAATTTATACTAAATGATTTTGAGAAGACAATCAACTAGGGGTGTAATCAAGTCGAGCCGAGCTCGAGCTTAACAGGGCTTGAGCTTGGCTTGAAATTTATAAGTTAGGCTTGAGCTTGGCTTGATAGCTTGACGAGCTTTAATCATCCAAGCTTGAGCTTGGCTTGAAAAATTCGATTAAAGCTTGAGCTTGGCTTGAAAAGCTTGAACGTATATAAAAACATTGTATCTATTAGCCAAACTCATCAATAAATATATGTATAAAGTAAAACAAACTTAAACCATAATAGCCAAACTCACTAGTGCTTTACATAAATGATAACACTATAACAGTCGACACCCCAAGAAGTGTGAAGAATACATAAGGTAGGATACAAAACGTTTGGATTAGTTAGGTTTAAATGACCTTCTAGAATACATGTTCAATTATTTACAAAGTAAGTCGTTATAATTATGTTAATAGGAGCTCAAGCCGAGCTATCAAAAGCTTGAGCTTGGCTTGTTATATGTTTCGAGCTATTTTTTGGGCTTGAGCTTGATAAAAGCTTGACTCGATCGAGTCAAGCTCAAGCTCGAGCTCGAGTTGCTTGATAAAAGCTTGACTTGATTGCAGCCCTACAATCAACAATGGAAGATCTCGACATCTCGCAATAAAAAAAATTAAAAAAAATACACTCTGGGGCTAATCCAAGCCAATAGTATTATTATATACGCCGTAAATATTTTGGGCCGAATCACATTATAAATGGACTACTTAACTCGAATCCTAAGAAATTTACAAACCAATCAAAACTAAAAACAAAACATCGAGTTCCCAATTTATAAATCTATACTCCGTATGCATATAGTTGTATGCGCATAAAACTATCTACTGCCATCCTCCCTATATATCAACTCCATCAAGAAATCATTCCAAGCATCAATAGGACCAGGCAAACACCAATGTACACAATCATTAGCCATGGTCACATTTTGTTGTGGCCAATGACCATATTTGCTAGGATGTCCATCTGGTCTCATTTGCATAATTTGTGTCATGTCCATAAAAGAGAATTTAATCCCTTTCTTTCGCCCTTCATGCTCCCCAATTTTGTACTCTTGGAATTGTGTGTTGTACATTTCTAAATTATAATCAGCCATAACACTTTCATTGCTCTTGAAAGGCTTTGTTCTTATACAATCACCACCTTTGTCCCAATGTCCACCTTCAAAATGTGAAGGTACAAAAGATCTTAAGAAAATAGTACCTTTGAAATTCTTTAAGCTATTCATTGCTCTAAAAGCAGTTCGCCACGCTCTTCTGTAGCTGAAGCTGGAGGAGCGGTGGCGGATGTTGCTTTCTGGGCAGAATAGACAACCAATTACACGACGGTTTGAGTAGAACATTGTGGGTCGAAAAAACCATTGGCCGGATGAAATAATGACATAGTTGAATTTTTCTATTTGTGATGACCAAGATTCGTCAAACTCGTCGAGGTAGAGTCTAAATGGTTGGGTTATATCTTGTTGATCGGTTCTTTCTGTGTTCACCAAATAAGGTGACCAAAATATTGAAATGTTGAAGTTGTATTCTGGGTACTCATATCGTCTGAAATTCTGGTCACTTGAGTTTGTAACATCATTTGGATATGCAACCTGAATTTTGATATAAACTACATGAATTAAGAGAATTGCCAAAATATTTGTAAATGCAAGTATAATTTAGTTAGCGCATACTGTATATACGATCCAAACATAATAAAATGATTAATGTTATGATAATTAGTTGACGCACCCTGAGCTAAAAGATCTTGTTAATTCAGAAAACAATTTTGTCACTGTATACGTTCGTTGTAAAAGCTCTTCTAGCATAGAGAAATTGGATGTTTATCAACTATTTATAACCAAGTTACATTAGAAACAGAACAATACCATCAATTTATATGAATTAGTAGCGGAAAATTACAGAAAAGTTCTCTTAAAAATGTCTTAATTTTCATAAGCATTCTATTTGATTTGTTGTATTGATAATAAGAGTTAGAACAATAAAACATATTTTATACTGTAATACTTTAGAGCACAGTTAAGTACACATTTTTTGGGGTTCAGTTGTTTTAAAGAAGGAATTTTCATCACGTCATTTACTCATTTAGCTTGGTATAAGTTAATGCTTCTTTTCAGAAAGTTCACTTATATAAGAAGTAACAATTGATCCTTTTTGAACCAATAGATTAAGCCTAAAGTTTGTCATTACCAATTTGTAATTATATTTGGATTAGCAATTGATACATACATTCATACAAAGGAAGTGAGAAGACTAACATACCCTTGATAGGAGGCAAAGAAGAGATTGCATATGATTTCTTGCTACAGAATCTCCAACAAATGCAAGAGACTTCCCCCTCATCATCTCAAGAAACAACATTGGATCAAATATTGGCAATTCGCATTGATAAGGTTTCCATCTCCATTTCAAGAAATCGCGATCCATCCTCCCAAATTTCATACAATTTTGATGCTCTTGTATAGCCCAACACGTCTCATTTGTGTAATAAGGCCCCTCTGGATTCTCTACCCATTCACCCGAAAACAAATCACACGATTTATTACCACCACCACCACATTTTCGCTTCAACATGGCCTCGTGCCACCCCTTATTCTTCCCTCTCTTCTTAGTTTCTTTATTCTCTAACGGTACGACCACCTTATGATCATTTTCCTCTTTCTGTATAGGTACCAACTTTTGATCATCCTCCTCTTTTCGTGTCGGGGGTTGGAGGTGACTACGATAGAGCGGGTGAGGGTTAGGGACAGTTGTTGGTGGTTTGAACATGTAAAGGATCATTTGAGGATGAAGGTATTGGATTATTTGGTTTTACAAGAATCAAATGAATATAAGGGTAGTAAATATGGACAATGGTGACAATTAATATTATCACTACAAGATGTGCTACCTTTGATGAGGTCTTTCTTCTTGTTAAAAATATGGTTTTGCTTTCATTGATTGCATGAAACTTCATGAATGACTATGGGGTTACAAAGGATAAAGGGCTGAATTCAAGAAAAATGAATCTTAATTGGCTACGTATATTTCGGTTGGCTCATTATCAAAGTTGATGGCTATCTCTTGGTTTATATTTATAGTAAGCTAAATGTATTATCCATTTTACATTTATCTTAAGGCACGATATTATGTATTATATCATATAAAAAGTACCAACAAGTTTTTACAACAAAACTTGACGTCAAAAGATGAAACAAAATATATACGTCCCAGCTCTATATATTGAAAGTCCGTCAAAATAATCGCATTGTCTCATTTGCTGAACCACTAATATGTTCGTTAAACTAGTAAAAACTGAAAAAACATGTCACGTGTAGGTTGATTCAAGTCTTCAACATCTATTAAAAATGCAACTTGACCAACCAATATGTATTATCGGTGATATCCAAATCAACATAAATTATATATTGAAAGCGATTATTAGTATCCTAAACTTATAAATTGTTCATATTAACATTGCCTTATTATCTTGTTCCATCAATAGCTCCATAGTATTTTTGAATTGTACATGACATGTACCAATGTTTTTGACACATTCTACCTATGCCTTTTATATGTTTAATACGCATGAATTATGTAGTTTTTGACACAAATACAAATGGTTTATAACAAAATGTAAATGGAATAAAATGCTCATGGAATAAAATGACTAACATCTCACGCAAAGCTAACATACTCTTTTTTGCTTCTAAAAGGAATCAAAATAACTCTTTTTTATTTTCCCACAAATTGTATTAATTTATGATTATAATATTTTCATATTTTGTAAGTTGGATTGTGATTATGATTGGGTTCGTAATTAATGGTTACAAACTTTTAATAGGAACAAATATAAGATTAACTAATAAACTCAAACTTTGATCAAATATATTCAAGATACTCTTAATGACATATAACTGATGTGTCAGAAGTCTCTTGTTAATCAGTTACAGTCATATCTTCCATTTTTGGTTTAATAATTACAAATAGAGTGGCAAATTAAAGTTTATAACAAAATGGAAACACGTCTGGCAAAGAAATTTGCTAATGATAATAAGAGACTAGATAGTACGTATACACTAGAATTTATTAAATTCTAGCTAGATAAAGTTGAAACGTGGTGCTTATTCTTTTCTTTTCTAGACTATAGTTGTTAGTTGATATTATTATAGGCTGTGTTCCATCGATATTTGTTTACGGGCTTAATTCAAGTAGATTACTAATCTAATGTAATCTATTTCATGTGTTTGGTAATTATATAATAGGATGATAAATTTACTTTCTTATATAGCATAAGAGCTTTGAAAGCGGGCACATATGCATAAATGCGATCCTTGTCGGGGTCCTGCATGTCGATACGGAGTACAAGCTTGATTTTGATGGTGCTCCTGTTCCGGAACCTACTTTATATTGTAGTTTGGTTGGAAGTTTGCAATATCTTACTTTTACTCGCCATGATTTATCTTATGCAATACAACGTATTTGTTTGTATATGCATATTTCGCGAGAACCGAATCTAGCAACCCTTAAATGTATCTTGCGTTATCTTAAGAGTACTTTGGAGTTTGGTTTACAACATTACGCCTCACTTACTACTTCTCTAAGTGAGAAGCTTGAACGACTTTTTGGAGGGGCCGAAATAATGTT
This sequence comes from Artemisia annua, assembly GCA_014162995.1. Classification (NCBI taxonomy): domain Eukaryota; kingdom Viridiplantae; phylum Streptophyta; class Magnoliopsida; order Asterales; family Asteraceae; genus Artemisia; species Artemisia annua. Next base: position 9,717 of record LBNU01021783.1, read on the forward strand.
ATTTCACTTTGAAAGAGCCGAGATTACTATGATGCGGGTTGAGTTGGTTGCCTTGTCACACATATCGACATGTGGTTAGTTGTGCTATTCTTTTTGGACAACTTGCATTATTGGTCATCTAAACGATAATACATCTTTTTAGTAACCCACGGTGTTGTTAATGACACTGCTGATGCTTCATGGATGGGAAGTGATTTGCATACTCTACTAGTCGATTTGCACACTCAAAAGTATTGTGTCTTGACAATTATACCCTTATAGGAGTGAACATGAGTAAAAGTGATCTATGGGTATATATGTCAAGACACAATACTTTTGAGTGTGCAAATCAATTAGTGGAGTGAGCAAATTATCTCCCTTCATGGATTAATAATCTACCATGTGTATTTTGATAATGCCAGTGTCACATATTTGATTTTCCAATCCCATGCAATATCACCAAATATATTTAGATTGATATTCATTTTGTTCGTGACATGGTTGTTATGTGTCAAGTTCGCGTTTTCATGTGCCTCCACGTTAAATAGTATACCGACAATTTTACTAAGAGGTTTCCTTCTTTGTTGTTTAAAGAATTTCAATTCCGTATGAAATTGTTAATTTTTCTCCTGCTCAAACTATAAGAAAGTGTTAATTAATAGAGTAAAATCTATAGATACTCTATGTATTAATCGAAACAACTCATTATACTTTCTTAATTCGTAAACCACTCATTATGCTCTAAAAAATCTTACACGTTAGTCCATGTGTTGTTTTTAGGGTTATCTCTTTGCAGCGTCCATTCTTTTGTACGTTTTCGTCCGTTATTAAACGTTTTCTTATGTTTTTGTCCGTCTTTACACGTTTTCGCCCGTTTTTATACGTTTTCATCCGTTTTTATACGTTTTCGTCTGTTTTTTCTTACGTTTCATATGGTTTTATCTGTTTTTATACGTTTTCTTACGTTTTCATCCATTTTATACTTTTTCGTCCATTTTTATATGTTTTTTTTTTTATGTTTTTAAACTTTTTCATACGTTTTTCTCCGTTTCTATACATTTTCGTCTGTTGTTCTTAAGTTTTCATACATTTTCTCCGTTTTTATACGTTCCATCCATTTTTAAACGTTTTCATAAGGGTTTTTTCTCCATTTTTATACCCGTTTTCATTCGTTTTTATATGTATTCATCTGTTTTCTTACATTTTTATCCGTCTTTATACGTTTTTGTACGTTTTCGTCTGTTTTTTTTACGTTTTCGTTTGTTTTATACGTTTTCGTCTGTTTTTATACTTTTCGTCTGTTTTCATCGGTTTTTATACGTTTTTGTCTGTTTTCATACATTTTTATCCATTTTTAAACGTTTTTTTTCATACGTCTTTATCTGTGTTTACACGTTTTCATATATTTTTACACGTTTTCATCCATTTTTAAAGGTTTCATATGGTTTTTTTGTTTTTATCCATTTTAATACGTTTTCTTATGTTTTATACATTTTGTCCGTTTTATATATATAACGAGCAGGGTAACCCGCGCGTTGCTGCGGGGAACCTTTTATTTTGGAAAGTGATAGAAAGTCGCGAACAACTTCAAGAATGTAAAACCTTTTGAAACAAATAATAGTAGGCATTTGGTTATAAAAAAAATACAGGTTCATTCATAATCGCATATTCATAACCATAACTTCACATTCATAGCCGAAGTCACTGGTCAGTACAGAAACACAGCTATAATCAAACATAACGAGATTAAAATTACTCAAGATAATAATAAGCTTTGTATTAGGCAGTATGCAATTAAATACAAAGAGTCAAATAATATCTTATCAANAAAAGGGTCATCAAGTTCGTAGAGCACCTAAATCTTGAAACTTGAAAGCTCGAACCTGCATATATCACAAAAAACTGATATAAAAAAAAAAAGATAACCCTATTTCAAAATAATCAAAAATGTGTGCAACTATACATTATGAGGTCATACCTTATGTGGCGGTCAAGAGTTGTAGATGTGTGGATCGGTAGGACTCGACAGCAAGCATATACACAAAAGCAATATCTCCAGTGGCGGAGAAATTGCTCTACATTTTCTCGGAATTTGGCATGGGTTTACCAACTGGTATTCCTACTTATCAGCTTAAATAAACATAATCCCAACAGAGACAGACTAACATATATAGAAAAATCATCATTTAGTTTGTTCAAATCCAAAAAGTCTATGTGTAACTGAATGTACACGTACCTGAAATATGTTTGTGAATTAGTGATGCATGGTTTTTATCCTCAAACAATGCAATAGTATAGTCACTAATCCTACACGATTACGTTTACAGAACTAATCATCGCTCATGATCATATGGCATATCAGTAATTTGTTTGCGTACCTGAAATCATGCAGACATGGAATCCATGCGAAATCTACATCTAAAACAGAAGATGAATCTAGAATGATTCGGAAACAATTATGAAACAATGTTTGATTCATCAATTGATGTTAAAGCAATAATTATATGAATAGCTCAGCTCTTGCTTTTCATGTAAGTTTTGGTGTAATTGTTTCTTGTCAAATATGAGATTAAACATACCAGCTTTTTCTTCTCGCGAAGAATTGTTATTGTCCTTTAACTCTCTTGGGTTCTTAGAAGCACCTTTGGCACCAACTGCAGGCATCCTTCCTACCATCCAAATATATGAACATTAGCAACATAGTTTTTAAAATGTTAAACATTACTTATGCCAAAAAAAACTAATCAGTTGAAAAAATAGAGTGCCAAAAGTCGAAAATCTCAAACAACTAATAAAGAAAGCCTCAAATTTTTAAAAACCTCAAGTTTATGAATAGAAGCTTCTGTTTTTGCTTTCTGTAAGTTCTCCCAAACAGTCACTTTAGCTTCCACTCGTTTGACCCTAAAATGAGAAACCAAAAATGAGTAAGACTGCATAAGATACCAGTGTATGTCCGGTAAAAAAATAAAGTTGAAAAGTAGATATATTTTGGGTTTTGGTCATTTCTAAAACTTCCTAATTTGCAGACCGGACCTCAAGGGCTTTTTTCCAAGCATCCACAGTTTCTGACTCGGACTTCCTACCTGGAATTCGCCAGAATAGCTATGGGTACATAAACCACCATGGACAACAACATACATCCATTTACTCCCATTCAGTTAGCAAAAGACACAACAAAAAGGGTACACATGCACAAAATGCATAAACATCTGAAAACAAAAATAATCGACACAACAACTGAAAAAGCTCATAAGCAAAAAACAAAGCACCTACATGTCAATCGACAGCTATCCCTCCTAAATGACGCCCAAAGAATAAGAAAGCAATAAAAATCTTTTTCCAAGCTACATTAATTAATAAAGCATATAATGGAAACTTTTGGTCACTTATACATATATACATATTTTATCTTAAGAAACGCATCTGCAACTAAAAATAGTGAGTCGACTTCTTGGCCGAGAAGTCTATCTTGAAGGATGTCACACCTGAAATCATCACCTTCACTCCTCAATTCAAGTATTTGGAGGCCTAATTGGTCTAATGTTATTTCTCACGTTGACCAAATAAGTTCATTTGAAGTGTTTTTACAGCTTATTTATAACACGTCTTAAGTAGAAAGAAACTGGTTTACCTATCTTTGATAAGAACAATCCTTAAGTTACCATTATCACATTGATAACACCTCTCATTGAGCCTATATACTTTGTGGTACCATTATTTGAAACTTGAGTTACCATTATCACATTAAAAACAATCTTTGAGTTACCATTATCAAATAATCTGATAAACAATCGCAAGCACCCCCAAAAGTGTTTTTTTATCATATCCTAGTTCGCGTGGTTCACCGGTTCCACCGATTAGACCCTTAGAGTGATTCAGTCGATACAGAGAGGCAAGAGTTTATAGTTTAATAAGCACTTTCAATAAGTAATATCCCAAAACCCGCTTAAAATTTCATCATATAAGGGCGCCCAAATATAAATAAGGCAACTAATCAACTTAAATGTTTAGTGTGCTGGAAGCCTCATAGGGCAGTATATGTATTTGGCATATACAAATTTTAGAGGCCGAATCCACCCGATATACATTGACCGGATCCACCCGAATACATTCCAAACACCCAGACTTTTAAACTCGACACCTCTTTTAACCAACCACAATAACATCAAGCAAAACATGACTTTTTCACTTTTAATAAACTAAAGTTGAAGCAAAACCAAAATCGCAACTCTTATGCTGAATGTATCGAAAGTACGGTTTTCGCTATAGAAAAACCTCATGGCGAAATGAACTTAAGTATCAAAACAACCTATAAAAGCACAAAAGTCTATAAACCAATAAGCACAAATTTTTCTATAAGCACTAACCAAACATCCCCTTATTTAGGCTACCATGAATTGTAAAAAGCTTCCACTGAATTTGCATATCTTCAAGAAGGTTAGGAGATTTACGTAACTGTTCCAAACATAAGGAAAAAAGAAAATTTGTCTATGTTTCGATCGAATATGGTATCACACAATAAACGGTGAATATAAATTAAGAAATATTATTATCTGTTTAACACTTGTAATGCTTCAGGAGATGAAGTTTGTGGAAAAATTCAACAGAGACAACTTTTAGCCGTCCTTCCGCTTCTTCTACTTCTGCCTTCATCAGGTAAGTATGGAGTTTTGATGGCTGTAATCAGCTGGAGTGATTTAATGTCGTTTGGTGAAGTCCTTTTAGAAAACACAATAGGAAAATAAGCAATCGAAACACCATTTAAAATGGTCAACTAACAAAATTGTCATTATAAACACGTGGTTTACCTGATTATGTGGTTATGGCCTCGTCACAACCGTATATACAATTTCATCCGATAGTAGCATTTAATCAAACACTTTATGGGCATTTTCCAAATTGCCACCAAAGAAGTTATAAGCATACATGATGTAACAATCATACTCGCAACTAATAAACTGACAAAAGTTTGATATCATAGATGTATAGAATAACATACCATAAGATAAAATTGTGTCAACAGCTCGTTGATAACAACATGACTAATTAACCCCCTGGTCCAAAACTATCAACCTACAAAAAACAAAAGTGAACTCAAAATCCTCACTAAATAAGTACGCAAAAAAAAATGAAGATATTGAAAAAGATGAAGAAACCATACTGATGCGCATGATGTGTTGTTGCGGTTTAGCAGTGTTAATGCCTATTCAAGTTTTACAATTATATTTAGCCGACTTATCAATAACACACACACTTAGCGAGCAGTGTACCCGGTCAGTTTGTATATAATGGTAAGCAGAGTGTCGATCACTAAGAGTGGAACGTATTATCTAGTTATCCTAATCAGTATTTTAATATCTAAGTTATCTTTACAGTCTAATCTAACGAAAGGGGTTCAGCCTGAGAGACTGGCACAGTCTGGTTATTTTAATTAAACAGTAAAAACTAATGAGAACAAATCAGCGAATAGCATAGAGGTACACAGATAGATAGTAGAGACAATAAGAAGACCTGTCCTGATAATTAAGCTTGTCACTTGTTTTATTGCTAGTTTTATATGAAGTATATATAATTAAGCCCGTACTCGTTAGTTTCATTATATCGGCGAGTAAACCCTTAATGATTACTTATGAATATCCTACTTATCCAAAGACATCGGATTAAATAGGCGAGAAAGGGGTATGACAGCCCAAGCAGTACTCAGCTAGACACAGAGGTAATCAATGCACTAATATAAGTTCACCAAAGACATCAAACATATAAACTTTAATTGATGAGAAAGCAATTTTAAGGCGGGCATTTGATTTTGCGTACTCACAAACTACCGGCCATCAATCCTGATGAATTAAAGCTTACTATTACAATAAAACAAAACTACTTAATGAATTAAATACATGTCGGACCTTCTTACAGCTCTAAGATCTTCGTTTGGGGTGTGTCTTGTGTTGCTTGTTCGTCTGAATTCGCCTCCTTAGGGTTATGGTGCACACCAAATTCGTCTAGGTCTTGGGGTATTTATAGTTTCTGTCTGAGGGTTCGATGCGGCGCATGTAATGAGCAGATGCGGCGCATTGACTTAACTTCGCGTGGGGTCCAAGCTTATTATATTCTGGAATATTCGTACACCGCCATTAGATACGGCGTAACTTGAATCTTTATGCGGCGCATGTCCTTCAGTTGTCTTGGATTGTTTCTGGTGAAGTCTTGATAGTGATACGTCGTATGTCAATTGTGTGATGCGGCGTATCTGGAGTAGAACGAGCATGATCTTCTTCTTTGACCAAAGTTTCATATGCGGCGCATGGTAGAATTCCATGCGGCGCATTTTTCAAAGTCAGGCAATGGTCTTCGAATTCATCTAAATATGATATTGCGGCGTATCTGTTGAGTTGGATACGGCGCATCTTCTGGGTTTCAGTAGACTTTTGACATCTTGCTCATTTTGCTCCGTAATTAGTCCAAAATCGCCAAGTTTCACCTTTTACCTGTTTTTACCTGAGAATCACTAAAGTAAACATTAAAGCACCGATTCTCATACATAATAAAGTAAAACAAGTTAATTAAATAGAATAAATGATGATAATAAAATGTACTTATTTGAGTTCATCAAATATCCCCCCACTTGAACTTTATTTGTCCCCAAGTAAACCTTAGATTTAATCTTATGAAAATGTATCCTAAGAGGTATTAGGATTTGTTTTTAATAGTTAAGCACGTATTCGTTTTATCATAATCACACAACCAACCACTTAACGAAATAGAAACAAAATAATTTTTCGATATAAAACAATTCTAAATCGTTTAGTTGCTAGTTGTGACGAATATTCTATCATAAGCTGACAAGTATACGCATCTCCCCCACTAAAGCCAAGGAGTAACAAGTCTAAAGCAGTAAAATGGGTTAGTTGGTTAAGGGTTGATCATCCTTTTTAATCTCTATCGATCTCATATTCCAGAAAAGGCGACAAAATCAGGAATACATGATCGAATCCACGACCACGATACTCGCAATTGCTCAATTCCTTAACTCGAATAGGCTAAAGATAGGACCAAGTAATCTTCACCAATAATATTATATCAAAAAGGGCGACAAAATCATAAATACATAGCCGAATCCACGACTACGATACTTAAGATTGCTCAAATCCCTAATCTCAATAAATCAAAGGTTCGGATGAAGAATGATATAGGGTATGGATAATATTTGGGATATAAATTGGTGTAAAATAAAAATGAACAAAACAAATAGATTAAAATCCTAAGTGTGGTTAATTACTTTCCCAACCATCCCATGAATAAGACTCATATCATTGAATAACTCACGCTTTTGACTCATGTAACTCACGCTTTAGGTAGACACGAATTATACTCAATAAAATCTTAAACAAAGAATAACCTTAGTTGGCGTTCCCGTAACGGCCAACTCCCATTCAATCATAAATATAATATACAACAACAAATAGTGGTGATATCTCCCACTTTACAAAACTTTACATAAGTTGGTTAAAACAAACTTCCAACTTTTTCTTCTTTCTTTTTCTTTTCTATTTTTTCGATTTTTTTTTACTGTGTAAAATTTCACAACTTTTTCTATCACGATTTTTCCGGATAATTTTTCCATACTTTTCATAACTTTCAGAAATAACTGTAATAGTGAAAGTAGTAAACACACGAAAAATAAACTAAAAATATACAATATGTACTTTCACTCCAATTGCATTGTGCAATTTCCCGACCTAACCAATGATAATGAATTACGCACGCGAACACAGGTAATGTAAGGAAACACACTTTGCCTAAAGTAACTAACCACGGATTTCAATCTACAGGGTAGGCTAAGGTGTAAGGGTGTAACGAAACATTATAACAAAGGTGTAAGAAACGAAAGGAATGGCTCTGAGGGTTTTTCTAGGGGTATCTTACTCTAAAAATGAGAGTAACAAAAGGGTTTATACGGGGGTTAACTAACCAGTGTAGTTAGTTAATATCACATAACATATAAAGGCTTTTTGGGTGTAATCCTAGAATTTTACCAAGTTAGACAAGTCACTCCAATTATATCGATAATACTCATTATGGTGGTCTCGAGTAGTATACAAGCCAAGTTCTAAAGTTTACAAGTCACCAGCACACTAAAGTTTTTGATTATAGGCAAAAAGAATGTCATGTGTGCGGCTATGTAATTTAGACTTAAACAAAAACATGCTAAAAAATTTTAAATTTTGATATATTAAGTGCATTTTAAGCATATTTTGAAAAAGTTTGGACAAGTAAGTGTTCTAATTCTCCATCCCCCCACTTAAGTTAAACAACGTCCTCGTTATTTGTTTTAAAGGTTTAAAACTGGAAAATAAAAGAATTAGAACCGAAAAACTTCCCTGATATTTGCTCGGAATGATCCTCCATTATGCGTTTACGAGCAAAGATCAACTTCCTTGTGGATTTAGAACGTTTAAGCTTCATGAATGATGTTTCCACAAAAAGTTCAGGAATCTATAATACCGCCTAGACTTTAACACACCTGAGTTAAGAAGGTTTAAACTTGCATAATACATTAGTAGTTAGTGAAAATAAAACCTAAAAATTAAAATTGTAAATCATCAGGTCAGTCGATACGCCGCATCCTATGGAAGAAGATGCGCCGTATCGAGCCTGGAATTAATACGAATCAGAATAAAAGATGCGTCGTATCCTTAAACAGGGATGCGCCGCATTAAATAAACTGACAGAATGTTTCAAAGTTGTAAAATAAAAATGCAGAAAAATAAAATAAGATATGACCAGTGCAGATGATACGCCGCATTCCATGGTGGAGATGCGCCGCATCTTCTGCAGGTCTGACAGACTCGACACAAAACAGAAAATTGATAAAAATTTCTGGGTTGTCTCCCGGTCAGCACTTGTCTTTATTCCAGAGTCTTCAAGTTAGACTCACATTCAGCTCCTAGTAGCGATCATTAAAGTAGTCGGAAGCGTCGCGCTCCCTAATTATCAGTCCAGTTGTGTCAACCACATCTTCCCCGTCCTTGATCTCCACTCCATGTCTTTTCAATATGCTAAATCTTGGGATTAAACGGCATACCATAATATATATATGTATTCAAAATAAAAGCAGCTGGCATGACCGTTATATAGTGGATTATAATCTCATTGTTTAGTGGATAATGATTTACTCCATGGTTAGAAATAAATATCGTTTTAAGTTTACAAAATTGAGATTATAATTTGGACATGATGTATTACATGGATTAATGTCTGAATAATTTTTACGGAAATCACAACTTTCGTTGTGGATTTCGGTGTTTTTACATTCAGGTAATTTATAAGAAAAGAGGTTTGTAACAACGTTTAGTACATAAATTTTCATTTTTTTAGTAAACCGTTTCTTAAAAAATTTTCTTTTCAGACATGAACATGTAATAATCAGATTTAAATAATTCACTTTTGTTGTTAAAAATTCGGGAGAGGATTTGAAGAGAACTCTCCTTAAATTTAAGTGAATTACCATAAAGGATAGCTGAAATTCCAATTCAAGAGACATTGAGATACTCAATGTTACCTGCATTGAGTTCTCTTACCTTTACCGTTTATTGCAAATTTCCAGTTATCGTAGACTTGATCACTTCATCTATGATTCTCTAGTTAGGTTCAGAACGTAATCTTCATGGCGATGCTAAAGTCATCTTTATCCTGAAAGTAAACTAACTTGTGCACGAGAGTAGTGAAACGATCAAAGTAGTTATCAAAAATCAATTATATTTATAAATATTAAATGCGCCGTATTAGCATAAACTAATGCGCCGTATTTTCGTTACGTTTCAAAATACAAGATTTTTGATTTAGTAAATGCGTCGTATCGATAAAATCGATGCGTCGCTTCTGTTTAATAATTCGAAAACTGTTTTTAATTTAAATATTAAATACGCCGTATCTGTTAAAACAGATGCGTCACATGGCGTTAGGGTTTCGAAAAATTCTTTATTAAAAACAGAATACGCCGTATCTTGGGGAAAGATACGTCGTACTCGAATTATTAAATGCGTTGCATTTTTATAAAATTAAAACGCAATACGCCGCATCCGAGAAACAGATGCGCCGTATCGTTTGTATCAGCACAATACAACGACAGCAGTAAGTACAACAAAGAAAAAAATAAAAATAAAAATTACAGAAAATAAAACACATAAAAAACAGTAAATATGCAAATTATACAATGAATGCAAACTATCTATTATACAACAAGTTAGGGGTTAGTGTCTAAAAACCTAATAAAAAGAAAAACTAATTANCAATACGCCGCATCCGAGAAACAGATGCGCCGTATCGTTTGTATCAGCACAATACAACGACAGCAGTAAGTACAACAAAGAAAAAAATAAAAATAAAAATTACAGAAAATAAAACACATAAAAAACAGTAAATATGCAAATTATACAATGAATGCAAACTATCTATTATACAACAAGTTAGGGGTTAGTGTCTAAAAACCTAATAAAAAGAAAAACTAATTAAAATACTAATAAATTTAACAGATAATAACAATTCACTCCCCGGCAGCGGCGCCAAAAACTTGATGCGCGTGATGTGTCGTTGCGGTTTAGCAGTGTTAATGCCTATTCAAGTTTTACATTTATATTTAGCCGACTTATCAATAACACACACACTTAACGAGCAGTGTACCCGGTCAGTTTGTATATAATGGTAAGCAGAGTGTCGATCACTAAGAGTGGAACGTATTATCTAGTTATCCTAATCAGTATTTTAATATCTAAGTTAGCTTTACAGTCTAATCTAACGAAAGAGGTTCAGCCTGAGAGACTGCCACAGTTTGGTTATTTTAATTAAACAGTAAAAACTAATGAAAACAAATCAGCGAATAGCATTAACGTACACAGATAGATAGTAGAGACAATAAGAAGACCTGTCCTGATAATTAAGCAGCTTGTCACTTGTTTTATTGCTAGTTTTATATGAAGTGTATATAATTAAGCCCGTACTCGTTGGTTTCATTATATCGGCGAGTAAACCCTTAATGATTACTTATGAATATCCTACTTATCCAAAGACATCGGATTAAATAGGGGAGGAAGGGGTATGGCAGCCCAAGCAGTGCTCAGCTAGATACAGAGGTAATCAATGCACTAATATAAGTTCACCAAAGACATCAAACATATAAACTTTAATTGATGGGAAAGCAATTTTAAGGCGGGCATTTGATTTTGTGTACTCACAAACTACCGGCCATCAATCCTGATGAATTAAAGCTTACTATTACAATAAAACAAAACTACTTAATGAATTAAATACTTGCAGGACCTTCTTACAGCTCTAAGATCTTCGTTTGGGGTGTGTATTTTGTTGCTTGTTCGTCTGAATTCGCCTCCTTAGGGTTATGGTGCACACCAAATTCGTCTAGGTCTTGGGGTATTTATAGTTTCTGTCTGAGGGTTCGATGCGGCGCATGTAATGAGCAGATGCGGCGCATTGACTTAACTTCGCGTGGGGTCCAAGCTTATTATATTCTGGAATATTCATGCACCGCCATTAGATGCGGCATAACTTGAATCTTTATGCGGCGCATGTCCTTCAGTTGTCTTGGATTGTTTCTGGTGAAGTCTTGATAGTGATACGCCGTATGTCAATTGTGTGATGCCGCGTATCTGGAGTAGAACGAGCTTGATCTTCTTCTTTGACCAAAGTTTCATATGCGGCGCATGGTAGAATTCCATGCGGCGCATTTTTCAAAGTCAGGCAATGGTCTTCGAATTGATTTAAGTATGATATTGCGGCGTATCTGTTGAGTTGGATACGGCGCATCTTCTGGGTTTCAGTAGACTTTTGACATCTTGCTCATTTTGCTCCGTAATTAGTCCAAACTCGCCAAGTTTCACCTTTTACCTGTTTTTACCTGAGAATCACTAAAGTAAACATTAAAGTACCGATTCTCATACATAATAAAGTAAAACAAGTTAATTAAATAGGATAAATGATGATAATAAAATGTACTTATTTGAGTTCATCACATACCCCGGTCAAAGAGGTGTTCCTATTTGTACTTCATCCTTTGTAATCCATGAACCCCTCTCAAAATAGTTCGAACCTACAATTAAAAAAAACCCATGGACAAAAAACACAAACTTTTTATAAAAAATAAATAAAAAATAAAAATAACTGGAATTCGATTTGGTTTTTTGTAATCCATGGATCTCATTCAAAATAGTTGGAACCTACAATTAAACAGAAACCCATGAATAAAAGTGCAAAATTAATATAAAAAAAAATACCTGGTGTTTGGGGGTTCGATTGATGATGGTTTTTGAAGATGGATGTGGTTTTGGGAGGATTGGTTGTGGATTCGATTGATGTAAGTACTTTGTTGAAGATGGATATGCAAGCTTCGGGAATCACAGATCTGGAAGGATCTATATGGAGGAGGAGTAAAATAGATATGAATAAAAAAGGGAAAATCTTATCATTAGGGAATAACGTGGTCATTACAGCGTAATTAGGGTGGTTAACAGTGGAATCTACAGTTATTTTACGGGAGCAACAGTGTTTCAAACGGTTAATAACGGATCGGGTGAACAGTACTACAACCAATAGATCATTGACCCATGTGCCACTACCAACAGTGGTATTGTACTGGCAATGTACCTCAATGAATGTACACCACAATTTCACCCGTTAAATGCCCGTAATTATATACTGTACACTCTTTTTTGCCCAACCCAACGCCTGGGTTTTAGATAGTTTATATAATAATGTAAGAAAAATGGCTAATAACATATAAAATCGGATAAAAACGTATGAAAACCGATAAACACGGACAAAAATGTATAAAAGCGGATGAAAATGGACAAAATCGTATAAAAACAGATGAAAACGTATAAAAAGGACGAAAACGTATAAAAACAGATAAATATCTAAGAAAACGTAAGAAAAACAAACGAAAACGTATAAAAACAGATGAAATCGTATAAAAACGGATGAACATATAAAAACAGACGAAAACGTTTAAAAATAGATGAAAACTTATAGAATGGACGAAAACCTATTAAAACGTAAGAAAGCGTATAAAAACGTATGAAAACGTAAGAAAAATAGATGAAAACGTATAAAACTGATGAAAACGTATGAAAAGGGAAAAAACATATGAAAAACTTTAAAAACAGATGAAAACGTACAAAAACGGACAAAAAACGGATAAAACGTATAAAAACGGATAAAACGTAACAAAAACAGATGAAAATGTATAAAACCGGATGAAAACGTATAAAAACGGACGAAAACGTATAAAAACAGACGAAAACATGTAAAAACGGACAAAACGTATGAAAATATATAAGAACGGATGAAAACGTACAAAGGATGCACGCTGCAAAGAGATAACCCTAAAAACAAACGACCATTAGGCAAAAGGATGCACGCTGCAAGATTCTGCAACCACTAGGACTAACGTGTAAGATGTATTAGAGCATAATTGGTGGTTTATGAATTGAGAAAGCATAATGTGTTGCTTCAATTAGTACATATAGTATCTATATATTATAAAATATACTAGCCACCAAAATGTAACGGAGTCCAAAGCAATTTTTTACGGACCATTATAAATTAATTGGGCTCATGATTGGTGGGATTTTTAATTAGCAAACAAACAGTAACCAAGAACAGTGTTTGATGGAGCATCCGGCAGTTTCTGATTGGTTGAAGTGTGTTTGAGTTTCTACTATTCATCCTCTTTTTCCCGTAATTACACCGTAATAACAAAAGTTAGAGGTTTAACACCTCCTAGAAAAATCCAGAGCCTCTCATTCTTCTTTTCCCAAACTAAAATATCTTCACGAAAAAAGATACACTAATTTCATCATCAAAACTCATAAACTTTCCCACGACAACAGAAATCGAAACACCCGTGAATCAATTGAAATCTTGAACGCGGGAATAAGCTGCGGGATCATCAATAGCTTCACAGCAGGTATATAAACCTTCATAAAATGAAAGAGTTGATTAACAGTAAACGCAAAAAATACCAGGTATTCATTTAGTTGTATGTTTTATTTTATGTAACAGGAAATATAAAAGATGAGGAATTGGAATGTGGTTGACGATGGAGAAACAATGGGAAAAAGAAGTTGTGTTTACCATATATGGGTATGATTTTCTAAATTAGTTGAAGTTTTGGTTTTTATTGTAAATCAAGATTAGGGTTTGATCCCGTTTGTGTTTTTATGAATTGGTTATTTTGAAATTTGGGCTTATGTTCAATTGGGTAGGGTTTCGTTGGTATGTTTTAATTTAGGATTAGGGTATCTGCAAAAGTTTTTGGTTTTTAAGTTTTTTCAAAAAGTTCATAGCATTACTTTTTTAGGTTTATGAGGTTGCTTAGTTGAGCTTATGGCTTATTTTTAAGACAAGAGTTGAAGATTAGAAGCGCATAGCCAAAAAAAAATTTGATTAATTTGTTGACCTCGACCTATGGTTTTTTTTCGCTTTATGGGATTTTTTTTTTCGGCTGCAGAAATGCATTTTCTATTGGTGCTTGGGTGTTTAGCAAGGGTTCCTGTCAATTCAGACAAGGATGAGATTATTTGTATCATGGCGGGCAAGCTTACTAAGCTTGCAGCAATGGCGGATGTATTCTCTTCCTTCAACTGTTAGCTTATTTGCGCATCATACTTAAAAAAGATGCTGAATTTGAAAGCTACAGTTGTTTGTGGAACGACTCCATTATTTTTTAAGCATGATGGGTATGTTAAATAAGCCATTTTTGTTTTGAGAATCTGATCATTTGTGAGTTAAATAAGATGTTTTCAATAAGCTGCTTGGCACTACTTATATCAACCAGTATGTTCTTCTTGAATATTGTTTCAACAATTTAGCTTAATCAATAATGTAGACTGAATTGTGTTTTACTTTGACCTTTTAACAAATTTTATCGAATAATTCAGCAAATAAATGCCTTGGTGATGAAAGAATCAGATAATCGTTTTCATAATACAATTTCAGAATTCATTTTATGGAGTCACTAGGCCATTTTTCGTGATAGAAATGGAGTAACGCTGCATATTTCTGTTACGAGTGACTAAGAAAGGACCTTCAATTCTAAGTTGGTTTTGAAATGAGTGATTAAGAAAAGCCATTTATTTTATGTAATGGCCTGCGTCAGATTGTTAGCAATTTGGGGTAAAGTGGTTTTAAATTTAAAATGTATATGTCGTATAGCATGACAGCTCCTGTATTTAAAACCACTTTAAGCATAGTACACAAATTTAACATGTCTACTATACTTAGAATGTATACTACTTTAATAACCTCTTTTAAACCCTTTTCCTAAGAAACACTCACCGGACCAAAAACCTATCAATAGAAAATCAATCATTCGATAAGAAATGAAGTAAACAATGCAAGTGGCAGTAGGCATTGATCAATTTCAAGATCTAGAAGAGCAACTAATTTTAATTTGAAGTATTGAACTTTTTTTTCCCTTCAGATTTTAGTAGCGACTTGGGTTCTTTGCAGCAGGTGCCAATTCATGGATTTGGGGTCTCAATTGCAGTGGCAGTGTGATGGTGGTGGGCATCCGCATAGTTTGTTAAAAATAAAGGTATTTTTTACTCCAAATTTCCACTATTAAAACCTCGAATCAAAGCATAAAGTAACTAAGGTCAGATGTTTATGCTAATTGTTTTTGTGTTAATATGTTTTTGTTAATCAAGTTTATGAGTTTATAAGGGTTTTTAGGCGTGCTTATGCTTCTGCTTATAGATAGCAACTGATAAACTGTTTAAGGAGATGTTTGTGTTACCTTTTTTATTGGGCTGATGAGCTTATTACTTTTTTTAAGTTCATAAGCTCAAATTGATATTCTTATAAGCCTGTAAATATGAGCTTATAAACTTTTCAAATTTTACACAAGTTCGTAAGCCCACTGAAAGTGAGTACTTTAGGAAATGGCGTTTCGATTTGCTTATTTTGTAAATATAAATGCAATTGAGACCATTTTAAAAAATTCTGTTTAATTTTTTTTAGGAGGGTGTTTGTTTAAGCTTATTTTTCTGGCTTATGAGCTTACTGAATTTTTTTAAAACCTAATAAGCTCAAATTTTGAGTAACAAAATGAAGAAAGTTACAAGAGGTGTGTCTTCTTAAGTTATATGCTCTTACCGTTTGTCAAAAATCTTAGGGTGGGTATAAAACTTAGTGTTGCCATTTCATTAATCGGGGATCCCAATGTATGTTAATTGTCTATGTACTCGATTCATTTTAGCATCCTCTCATATGTTACACTAATAGTGGTTTCTGAAAACATACGTAGGTTGTATATACAGATGAGCCCAGCCCGGTCTTGATCCAGCTTCAAGAAACAATCTATGGAATGTGGTGAAGCGGGATAAACAAATCCTGCAATTATTCTCACAAGGACCGGCCAGCAAGGTAATAAGGTTAATTCACAGATAATAAATAATAAGATTTTCTTCTCAGAAGGTATATTCCATCCTTTTTGACTTTATAATATTAGCACCATTTTGTGAATCGGATAGTCTAAGTTCACTGCTACAGAGTGGTAACTAACGTTTGCTTATCTTTTTCTCTTGGGATACCTTTGTGTAGTGGGGAGCCTAGAAAGTGGCAAAATGGGCGGATAAGTTAATGAGTAAAAACGGGTCATTTTTATACAGCAAAACCGCTCAAAATAGGTTGGATTAGGCTGACTTGAGAACATCTTCTTCAAGTAGTTTCTCGAATTTTAGCAGAACTGTGTCGATTATATTTTCTGTTAGCCTGTAGTTAACCAAGTAATATTAAGGATTAAAAAATGTGTTCTAATGGGTTGAAAGCATTAAGTTCGGTTAGATACGCTTATTGTAACAGCCTAAAATTCCTTTATCCTTACATTTTTGAGTTGAGCTTTTCACATTATCGAGATTGATTCTTGCAGGTGATGAGGCCGATAATTCACAGATTCATCTTCTCAGGTTGCTATTGCATATATAAAGAGAGCACCCAACAGATTAAGTGGTTAACATGAATATCATTTTATTGTTATAAGTTGCTGCATTTAAGGCTGACGACTTCTGATTCATCACAAATAGCACCTACAAAAAAAAGAGGTATGTTCATTGTTTGGCTCACTTCTAGCTATTTATATCATAGTATGATATAAGCTAAGAAATCCATTTTAAATGAGGCGAGCAAATACTAAAACACAACCCCATCTTCTGTATAGACTGTAAATATGTTAAATAGTTTTGTTGCTGTAGATCATAATTTAATGACTATAATGTTTATAGATCAGGTACTTGACATGTTAGTCCATTTACCATATAAGATAATTAATGTGTAAATTTAAATTACAAAAAATAATATTATTACAACATTAATCGTCGGTTTGAATAAAACATAAGAGGCCCGTGCAATGAAAATAGGCTTCGGGGGACTTTCAACCCATTTTATGAGTTCCATTTTCAGCTACATTTTGACTCTTTTGTGATGAAATTCATCTCAAAACAACCCACTTATTAGTAAATGGGTCAAACTTGCAATTCTTAACATTCTAATACATGATGACTAATACGTTAATTGCAAGAGATTCACTTTAGCAGCGCAAACTTCATATAAGGTACGTTTATATGATATTTTTACATTAAATCAAAATTTACAGGTTGTTGTCATGCTGATATTAGTTGAATTGAAACTTAGATAATATATGCCGAAATGTTATAGTCGAGTCGGGTTAAGACCTTAAGGCGAGTTTAAAAATATCGACTACATTAGTAGTATACTTCACTGATGTTCTTTTGTTCTCATAACATTCTAACAGCGAAAGATTGGCGAAAGATTGTCAATTGAGGAGTTCAATACTAACAATCTACAACCACCGATGACATCCAGCAGGTTGCAAGATGCGATTGAGTAAAAGAAGGATGCAAGATGTGGTTGAGTGCACTGGGTAGGGAGAAACATTATGTTAATACAAATATCGCCTAAAAACGTTATTTATATTTTACGATCTTTGCTATGTTTTGTTAATGACAAAGTACAAACTTTAGTTTATAATAATACATCACTTTAGTCTTAAGTCTTATATAACTAGACTTTACATTTCTATTTAAACATAACATAGTTTTATTTCTTTAAATGGAAACATCACATCATGCATTTATGGAATGTTTATGTATTTGACTAGCCATATTGTTCTTACACATTTTGGAAGTATTCTATGTTTGGTGCAATGCATGTTGTCTAGTATTAAGTTGATGTGACTTAGGTTGGTTTGGAAGTTATGGCAAAGCATTCATGTTCCAGGTCTGGCGGAACCTTGGAGGAACACGGGCGGAACCCTCCTGAGGGTGCCGCCGTTTCCGCCAGACCTGCAGAAGGTTTTGCTATAAATACCAAACCATTTGTTAGATTTTTTCTTTATCACTTTAGGACATATATTTCACATATCCTCTCATCTAACTCAGTAACATTTGACTTGTGTGATTCTCTTATGTAGCAAAGGAGTTCACAAGTTCATCCAAGAAGTTACAAGTTTCAACTCATAAGTTGCAAGACTTGTTAGCTTTGTTATGTATAGACTTTGGTAGTTTATACTTAATTTGTATCTTGTGTAGAAGTGATCGGTTAGTATTTTAGGCCTTAAAATACATAGTGTGACGGGAGTTGTTGTACCCTTGTAAAAGAACTAACGGGAGTGGTTGTACCCTTGGTAAAGAACTCGACATCTAGCTTAGTGTCGGTAAAAGGAATTAGGCGACGATAGGTTGGTTCTACCTTGAACTAGAACTCGGTATTTAGCTTTGTACCGGATAAACGTGTAAGCGACGAGTGTAAAGGTTTCTCCACCGGGAAAGGAGTTTGTTGACTAGTGCTTTAAACTCTCGAGTTGGATACTCGGGGCGTGGACGTAGGGCAAGGAAAATAGAGTTCCTTGTAGCCGAACCACGATAAATACTCGTGTCATGGTTTGATCGTTTCTTTCTTTATTCTTACTTGCTACTTATTATCTTTTAGATCATATCTTTGATAGTATCCATGCTTACATCTTTGATTGTTTGAAAAGTATATCTTAGATTATATCTTTGATTATACGAAAGTTTTTAAAAGATAATTAACCTAAAAAGCGGTAAACTATTCAACCCCCCTTCTAGTTTTCCACAATTGGCATCAAGAGCTACGTTACTCAAGATCTTTAAAATATATTGTATTTTAAAACTTGGATCGATCCATGGATTTTGAAAATCTCAAAGAAGGGCAAAAACCACCGCTATATGAAAAAGAAAACTTTCTTGAATGGAAAAGTAAATTTGAAAACTATGTGAGATCAATTGATCAAGACCTTTGGCATATTATTTTTATTGGTGATTTCAAACCAACGAACACGAGTTTTGAAAATCAAAATGATTATCCAAAACTTGATAAAAACACTAAAGCTAAGATAATGATTTATAAAGCTTTACCAAGTGTCGAATATGAAAGAGTGTTAGTTTGTCAAACGGCTAATGATATTTGGAAAAATTTGTTAAACCATCATCAAGAAATATGTCAAGTCAAAAATGATCAATTTGATCTTACATATGAGTTAGAAGTTCTAGAAAAACTAATAGATAGACACTTAATAGAAGTGAATACATGTACTACTAGTTTAAATGTTTTAAATGAAGGTACAAGTGAAGATGAGTACGTATGTCAAAGAGAATTTGCTTGCGAATCATGGAAAGACACGGATATAGATGAAGATGATCATCCGATTAGTGATTCTCAATCTATTGAAACAACAAGCAAGGTACATGTTGAAACCAAACATTTTTGCTTTGACACATTTCTCTTAGATTTTTCTAAATTAGAAAATGAGTCTAAACTTTTAGGTAACATGAACCTAAAAACCATCTTCAACAATGAGTCCTCAAAATCTTTTGTGAATAATTTTGAAAAGGAAATCTTGTTAGAAGATAAAATGTCTAGACTTGAGAGTAATGTTGAAATTGATCTAGAATGTAAATTATGTCTAGATTACAAACATGAGATTAAAAAGCAAAATGAGAAAGGAAAAATGTTAGCTAAATTTGATGAAAGCTCAAAATCTCTTGAAAGATTGTTGAGGAGTCAAAAATTGTTTAGAGATAAAACCGGATTAGGATTTAACTCAAAAGCACCATCAACAAGTAAAACAAAGCAAGTAAACTTTGTTAAACCTAGAAAAGAGATTTCTAGATAATTTAACCTCTAATAGAAACTCATGACAAAAGGATTAAGAATATCATATTCTATGATTTTATATGATTATCTAACCTTCTTGGATACATGAGTAATTGAGTTTCCAAGCGTATCGTCAAACCAAGATTTTACGCTTTGAGCTTATCATCTTGATAGCATCTCTAAGCAACTTCAAAGGTACGCATTACTTCAACTTGCCTTTTGATTGCATCTTATTCTAGCATTATGTGTTATAGTATGTGTTATTGGTAGTGTGTATCCTTAAGTGTTTACGTGCTATTAGAATTAACTAATATTAGATTCTCTGCAACAAGGAATTTCGTCATTAGTACTAATAGGAGATATAAGGTGTGTTCGGTTCTTTAACCGTCAAGAGATAAACATGAGAAACTCTTGAGTAAGTCTCACTTAACTCTTGCTCACAAATAAGCTAACTAAGAATATCCTAAGTGATAACATGTCTAACACTTTTGTGATGCTTGCAAAACAACATTCCTTAACACCACACTTTGGGTCTTTAATTGTGTTTTACTTCAACCACTCTTTTATGATAATTTCACACAAAACACACAAGGTGAAATAAATCACATTAGCATAAATTAGGATGCATGGAAGAAAATGAGTTTTCAACATCTTGAATTTACACACCATAAGTGACACTTAGTCGTATGATGTTGTACCTCTTGGACTTTTTCAAAAACTAATAAAGTTCACAATGTTTTTATGAAAGGAAACCTAAAGAGTCGAGGAGTCGTTGAATATAACATTTAACGAAAGACCACCTCCTTCTAAGATATCATCTTCGGTAGATGATGACTTAGTCGAAAGTCCAACAATGGTAAGACAAGCAAGTTAAGTAAAATGACAAGGAAGATGAATTATTAAAAGGAATAAACATAGATGTTTAAAATTCTAAAGTCATATACTAACGAGTGTCACAACATTAAGGTTAAAGTTCAAAATATAAACAATGTCTTCTTACCTCGAGTCAAACATTGAATCAAGCAATATTGACATAGGTCATATGTCTTGAATCATGAGTCATTGGTAAAAATCAAACATATTTGATAAAAACAAGCTTTTGGACATTAGAGTAAAACTACGAGTTTTAACAAATTAGATCTTTCAAAAATAGATTAAGTGAATGGAGTGTCAACAATTGAAAGACTTTTTGATAATACAAGCAAGCTCCAAAAGCAAGAAATTATCACTCAAGGACATTCCTAATTACTTTCTTGTTCTCAATAGTTAAGTAGTTGATGACTTATCAAGAATGAGATTAGTAAATCCGTAGATAAAACTAAACATAGAGAAATGTTCGGAAGACTACTTGTTTTCATAACAATTAGATTCAACATTATGTTTGGTGCTTATCTATGTGCTCGTTTTAGAAAAGAATCTAAAACATCTCCTTTGGAAGAGAGTGTTTGAACACGTCAAAAGATACTACACAAGGATTATGGTATCCCAAAGGAACGGGAATAGAAACCATAAGTGTACACCTAGTTGAATTATGACGGTGATTGAGATAAGAGAAAAAGCACAAGTTGTACTTGCACTTTTATGCTTTCTTACCAAATGATTCTCAAAAGAAGCTTAAAGCTCTCAAAACGGCATTGGACGAAAAAGCACGTTAACAAACTCCTTGAGATGAAGCAAACTCACGTCAACGACGGAATCCCTCGTTTCAACAAAAGCGTCAACGTCAGCGTCAATCAAATCCATTATGCTCTTAGAATGACATAGTGAGATTCATCGCCATAGGATTGGTAAAAATGTTCATTGAGGAACATCTCAACCTATAACGTCCATTACGATAACCACATTGGTTGACATCCCTTCAAAACCTCTCGGATTAGGATCTTCCAACTTTCCTAGACCTAGTTTAGGACTTATGAAACCTAAAACCTTAGTTTTGAACACTAGAGTATGATCACAACAATCACAACATATCTCCTTTGTTTTTCTGCTGAACCGGCGGAACCCTCAGCCCATACGGGCGGAACCAAGTTTTTGGTTCCGCCATATCCGCCGAACCAGCAGTCAGTTTTAATTCACATTCAAAACCAAACACCCTCTTAACTTATTCATCCACTTTTCAAACAGCCATCACCCTCTCAAAAACACACAACCACACGAATTTTAGGGCTTTCACTCTAATCTCTTCAAATCCAATCAACTTTGTAAGTGTTCTAATCATAATTGCATTTTTGATTCATGTATGACATTTTCATTTAAATTCATTAACTAGAATCTTAGGGTTTATGCATAAAACTTTTAATTCATGAAAAACTTGGTTGCAAACCAATCATGTCTTCCATTAGTTAAGAATTGCATCCTTTGTTTATTGAGTTAACCTTTGTTGTTATTACCAAACACACCAAGTGCATTGTCTCTCAAAATAATTTTACCAACTAGAACATAACTCTTCACCACATTGTTAAAACAAATGAAAAACATCATTGAAACATCACTTGCATATTGTCTCTTGAATGCTAAAGGGGATACATAACTAATATGTATTTTCGGGTACATTCAATCGAAGACACATTCAATTAGGAGCGTTTTGGTTATCTTTTGTTTTTCCAACAAAATTTGCATAACAAAACAATTTGGGCTTCTAAACGAGTCAAGATAACCAAGTCTCCACATTGTTTGCATATAGGAACACATTAGAACATCCACATTGTTAAAAGTCGTTAACATAAGATTTTGTGTTTTTCTAGGAATCAACATGCCTCCCGCAAAATTCTCCGATCACAAGGAAACCCTTAAGTACCTACCCAAACACCATAAGACCAAAGGACTTGATAAAGTTCAAGTAGAAACCTTTAAGGCCTTAGAAAAACGTTACGTTCATGAAGGTAGAACTATTGATCCGGCCTTTCTAGAAGGAACATCTATTAGACAAAACTTCGCCGCAATCAACTTTGATTGTCTCCTTGATATCGATGAGCCAATTTGTCCTAGGTTCATCTTAGAATTCTACGCAACCGTAACCCTCTCTTTAGATGACGATGGTGAGATATCACTAACCTTTACAACCAATCAAACACCACATTTCATACAATTGAGAGATTTTGCAACAATGCTTGGCGTCCCTAGTATGGGTACTTGTCTCTACACGGATAAGTGGCCCCTTTCAAGCCTTGATTCTATCGAGCGTTTCTATCCATACCATGACCCTCTTGCTAATAAGGAAGTTATTCGAGAGCATCTCTTTGTTAGGACCTCCGACACTAGGAAGAATCGTTCGGGAAATGATGTGAATAAGGACCCCTTTGGTATGGAGCTTAATGAGCTTAAACCACAATTTAAGAAGTGGGAAGAAATTCTTAGGGCCAACGTCATAAGTTCCATAGGAAATAGAGACCATGTCAACACATGTCTTAGCTACATGCTCTATAGCATTTCCACCGGTCAACCCTTCAACTTAGCTTACTACCTAGCTAAAAGAATGGCCGACATACCATTAGTAGGAACAACCGCTCTCCCTTATGGAATGCTCCTTACTCGCCTCTTTAGAGCCATCTCTCCCATTCCTCCAAACAATAGGGGAATTAAACTCGACTACAATTTGGTAGCTCACACATTCGTCCCTCTAAGTGACAAGAGAGTGTTCAAAGTTAAAGGGAAACGCACTCGCTCTCCTTCACCATCATCATCATCATCCGACATGAGTGAAGATGGAAATCTTCCAAATTCGAAGCTAGCACCTTTAGACTACCTTCAACAACTTCCCACAATAACGAATGAGTCCGAAGAATTCAAGCAAACAAAAGGAATGTGGAAGTGCATGGCAAGGTACATGGGAAAAATGAAGAAGAAGTTGGATAGCTTGTGTGATGAAGCTTAAGGAGCGTTTGGCACTATTTAGTTTTTAGAACGTTGTAGACGTTAAACTATGTGTTTCTTGTTAAGCTCTCATGTTATTTGCTTTTATGCACTATTACGTTTATTTGACTATTTGTATGTCTCATTACTTGTGATGAATGAGGATATGTGATCTTATTGAATTTTCATGCTTATGTTATTCTTACTAAGTATAGAAATATTCGCTAGCCCCCGGTCAAAGTCCAATAAGACGAGTGTTTTGATGTCTATTTTTTGTATTTCCTAACCCGCTATACATTATATTTTCACTTTTAGGAGTTTTCGGAAAATTTGAAAATCGTCTTGCGGGTCAAAATAGTGGACTGCCTTGTTTTACAGGCCTGGCGGAACTGGCGGTACCCTCAGAAGGGTTCCGCCAGTGCAATTTCTGGGTAACCCAGATTTTGGCCCAACGGAACACACGGAACCCTCAGAAGGGTTCCGCCTGTGTAACCCAAAGGTTCCGCCAGTGCACTGCAGAAAATTAGTTTTACTTTTCAAAATTTCACAATTCATAAAATACTAAATCCTTTCTTTTAGTGAGAAACTACCTTCCTAACACTCCATCAAACACATTAGAACCATTTTCACCCATTAGAACAATTAGGAAGCCACTTCCCGCCAAAATTCAAATTCAAAAAAAACCAACTAACCCAAGGAACCCTCAAAAAGGATCCTTCAAGCCATTACAACATTTCAAACCAAACCATCTCCCATGAACTCATAGCATTGAGTGCTTATGATGATCTTTCACTCAACCCAACTCCATTGGATTGACTCCTTATGATTTGACAAGCTCTTGGTAATCTTCCAAATCATTACAAACCTCCATTTTTGTATGGTTGAACATCAAATCCAAACACTCATTTCATGACATGTCTTTCCTATAAATTTGATCAACTTTGAACAAACCCAAAACTCACACCGAAACCATGAGTTTTAACAAATTAGATCTTTCAAAAATAAATTAAGTGAATGGAGTGTCAACAATTGAAAGACTTTTTGATAATACAAGCAAGCTCCAAAAGCAAGAAATTATCACTCAAGGACATTCCTAATTACTTTCTTGTTCTCAATAGTTAAGTAGTTGATGACTTATCAAGAATGAGATTAGTAAATCCATAGACAAAACTAAACATAGAGAAATGTTCGGAAGACTACTTGTTTTCATAACAATTAGATTCAACATTATGTTTGGTGCTTATCTATGTGCACGTTTTAGAAAAGAATCTAAAACATCTCCTGTGGAAGAGAGTGTTTGAACACGTCAAAAGATACTACACAAGGATTATGGTATCCCAAAGGAACGGGAATAGAAACCATAAGTGTACACCTAGTTGAATTATGACGGTGATTGAGATAAGAGAAAAAGCACAAGTTGTACTTGCACTTTTATGCTTTCTTACCAAATGATTCTCAAAAGAAGCTTAAAGCTCTCAAAACGGCATTGGACGAAAAAGCACGTTAAGAAACTCCTTGAGATGAAGCAAACTCACGTCAATGACGGAATCCCTC
>LBNU01021783.1:36862-47315 GCA_014162995.1 Artemisia annua
CCCCAACAAACAGACACCAGAGAGACAGCAAGACGATATGATGTATCATCATAGCTTCTTCATCCCGCCGGCCTCATCCACCGTGTTGCCTCACGCGGCGCCTATTTTGCATACAAGACGTTTCCTATGGTCTTTGCTGCGGTTGCTCACCCTTTCTTCCCCTCCGCTGGTTCACCGACTCCCGTTGTCCCAGCGACAGAGCGTCTCCTGCTATAAAACTCTGAGATCAGTCGATCGGCCACGTGTCGTGCGTTTGCGGGTGCCAGATGGATACTGAGGATTGCAGCATAGTCTAAAGGGTGAGCATTGCACTGCTCGTATGCAACTCCTAACGAATCTTGTCTTTGGACGTAATATTCCACATAACTCCCACTTAGAGCCTCCTAACACAACACAGGGAGCACTATAACTTACAGTTTCGCGCGGAAGTATTGTCCAAGAAGGAGCGCCAAGTTTACGACTTACCCTACAGTGGAAGCTCGCCAAACATCCCGCGCCTTCTATATGTATTCAGTACATCTACCCACTCTGCAGCGCGCGAAGGAGCATTAATTCAACATCTGTGTTTTTCAATTCGCTTCATACTTTGTATTATCACTTTATCCGTACTAAGTAACATATATTAACTAAACGATATATAACACGAAATAGCTTTTAAACAAGTATTTAAAACTTCTGAGTACAGAGTCACCGCGTTATAAAGCACTCACCCAACTAGGATATTAAAGTAACAAACCTCACTGACTTCTCCCATTCCAGTTTCCCTTGTGTCATCACAAATAAGGGAGATGGTTAATACAATGATCGCCTAACAAAACGTTATTCGATATGACATGTAGATTTTGACGTACCGTCTTATAATAAGCTAGCTCTGCTCTGGCTTTGAATTGCGAAACATAGAGCCACAGTTACAACTTTAGTATCAGACAATAAACATCCTATAGTCATGTAAGACCTTTAAGTCTTATATAACTTAGCGACACACCTAAAACACACATTATCAATCTTCATCATACATACAATAACCTTACAGAGTTTTCATTTCACTTAACTGCGCCCCAACGTCACCACTTACGTCACTTGTTCATTGAGCCATGTGGTTATGATCGATATATTGGCCATCCGCCATATCAGCTATTGAGTGTCTTCCATTATTGGAAAGAATCATTCCTATGTTTGTGCACTGCATGTTGTTCTAGTACTATACAGTGTGAGATGTGCACTCGGTTGGGTTTGGAACGTTATTGGCCCACAGCAATTTCCTGTATCCAGGTTCTGGTGGAACCTTGGAGGAGCACGGGCGGACCCCTCCTGAGGTGCCCCGTTTCCGCCAGAGCTGCAGCAAGTTTTGCTATAATACCAACCATTTGTTAGATTTTTCTCTTTACATCACTCCTCGCATCATTTCCACGATATCCTCTCATCA
The DNA here is from genome assembly GCA_014162995.1 of Artemisia annua. Classification (NCBI taxonomy): domain Eukaryota; kingdom Viridiplantae; phylum Streptophyta; class Magnoliopsida; order Asterales; family Asteraceae; genus Artemisia; species Artemisia annua. Next base: position 38,289 of record LBNU01021783.1, read on the forward strand.
TACTCCGGTAACATTAGACTTGTGTGATGCTCTAGTAGCAAAGGAGTTCACGAAGTTCCATCCAGGAGTACAAGTTTCAACTCATACTTGCTCATAAGTTGCAAGACTTGGTAGCTTTGTTATGTATAGACTTTGGTAGTTTATACTTAATTTGTATCTTGTGTAGAAGTGATCGGTTAGTATTTTAGGCCTTAAAATACATAGTGTGACGGGAGTTGTTGTACCCTTGTAAAAGAACTAACGGGAGTGGTTGTACCCTTGGTAAAGAACTCGACATCTAGCTTAGTGTCGGTAAAAGGAATTAGGCGACGATATGTTGGTTCTACCTTGAACTAGAACTCGGTATTTAGCTTTGCACCGGATAAACGTGTAAGCGACGAGTGTAAAGGTTTCTCCACCGGGAAAGGAGTTTGTTGACTAGTGCTTTAAACTCTCGAGTTGGATACTCGGGGCGTGGACGTAGGGCAAGGAAAATAGAGTTCCTTGTAGCCGAACCACGATAAATACTCGTGTCATGGTTTGATCATTTCTTTCTTTATTCTTACTTGCTACTCATTATCTTTTAGATCATATCTTTGATAGTATCCTTGCTTACATCTTTGATTGTTTGAAAAGTATATCTTAGATTATATCTTTGATTATAAGAAAGTTTTAAAAGATAATTAACTTAAAAAGCGGTAAACTATTCAACCCCCCTTCTAGTTTTCCACACATTGCTTTTGGAACATTTGTTAAAAGAAGCCATTATATAGTTTACTGCTTGCCTATTTTTATTCATGGTTTAGTGGTTGGAGGAAAGTTCACTTATACAGATATATGTTGTGTACAACTATTTCTTGATTTCATCGCATTATTCAAGTTGTTTATACTTTATACAAGCTACAAAGGTTCTTTGCGGGGTCTGCAAATTTCGTCATGATAAATACCTTAAAAATAATAAGCGGAAGGTGGCTAATCACTAGAGTGGCGTTCCATGTTCGTTTTTGTAACGTAAAAAGTTGTCGGGTTCAAGTACCAACCCGAATGCGAGTAAAATGGTCATATATGTTGCAAGTGTATTTATGTATTAAGCTTTATAGCTAAACATGTAAACGTTGTGGGTTAATTGAATGAATCGTATATATCATTAACCATGAAACGAGGTATATAAATATAACTTTTCAAACAGCCACCACCCTCTCAAAAACACATAACCACACAAAATTTAGGGCTTTCACTCTAATCTCTTCGAATCCAATCAACTTTGTAAGTGTTCTAATCATAATTGCATTTTTGATTCATGCATAACATTTTCATTTAAATCCATTAACTAGAATCTTAAGGTTTATGCATAAAACTTTTGATTCATGTAAAACTTGGTTGCAAACCAATCATGTCTTCCATTAGTTAAGAATTGCATCCTTTGTTTATTGAGTTAACCTTTGATGTTATTTTGAATTACCAAACACACCAAGTGCATTGTCTCTCAAAATAATTTTACCATCTAGGACATAACTCTTCGCCACATTGTTAAAACAAATGAAAAACGTCATTGAAACATCACTTGCATATTGTCTCTTGAATGCTAAAGGGGATACATAACCAATATGTATTTTCGGGTACATTCAATCGAAGACACATTCAATTAGGAGCGTTTTGGTTATCTTTTGTTTTTCCAACAAAATTTGCATAACAAAAAAATTTGGGCTTCTAAACGAGTCAAGATAACCAAGTCTCCACATTGTTTGCATATAGGAACACATTAGAACATCCACATTGTTAAAAGTCGTTAACATAAGATTTTGTGTTTTTCTAGGAATCAACATGCCTCCCGCAAAATTCTCCGATCACAAGGAAACCCTTAAGTACCTACCCAAACTCCATAAGACCAAAGGACTTGATAAAGTTCAAGTAGAAACCTTTAAGGCCTTAGAAAAACGTTACGTTCATGAAGGTAGAACTATTGATCCATCCTTTCTAGAAGGAACATCCATTAGACAAAACTTCGCCGCAATCAACTTTGATTGTCTCCTTGATATCGATGAGCCAATATGTCCTAGGTTCATCTTAGAATTCTACGCAACCATAACCCTCTCTTTAGATGAAGATGGTGAGATATCACTAACCTTTACAACCAATCAAACACCACATTTCATACAATTGAGAGATTTTGCAACAATGCTTGGCGTCCCTAGTATTGGTACGTGTCTCTACACGGACAAGTGGTCCCTTTCAATCCTTGATTCTATCGAGCGTTTCTATCCATACCATGACCCTCTTGCTAATAAGGAAGTTATTCGAGAGCATCTCTTTGTTAGGACCTCCGACACTAGGAATAATCGTTTGGGAAATGATGTGAATAAGGACCCCTTTGGTATGGAGCTTAATGAGCTTAAACCACAATTTAAGAAGTGGGAAGAAATTCTTAGGGCCAACGTCATAAGTTCCATAGGAAATAGAGACCATGTCAACACATGTCTTAGCTACATGCTCTATAGCATTTCCACCGGTCAACCCTTCAACTTAGCTTACTACCTAGCTAAAAGAATGGCCGACATACCATTAGTAGGAACAACCGCTCTTTCTTATGGAATGCTCCTTACTCGCCTCTTTAGAGCCATTTCTCCGATTCCTCCAAACAATAGGGGAATTAAACTCGACTACAATTTTGTAGCACNACCCTTCAGCTTAGCTTACTACCTAGCTAAAAGAATGGCCGACATACCATTAGTAGGAACAACCGCTCTCCCTTATGGAATGCTCCTTACTCGCCTCTTTAGAGCCATTTCTCCGATTCCTCCAAACAATAGGGGAATTAAACTCGACTACAATTTTGTAGCTCACACATTCGTCCCTCTAAGTGACAAAATAGTGTTCAAAGTTAAAGGGAAACGCACTCGCTCTCCTTCACCATCATCATCATCATCCGACATGAGTGAAGATGGAAATCTTCCTAATTCGAAGCTAGCACCTTTAGACTACCTTCAACAACTTCCCACAATAACGAATGAGTCCGAAGAATTCAAGCAAACAAAAGGAATGTGGAAGTGCATGGCAAGGTACATGGGAAAAATGAAGAAGAAGTTGGATAGCTTGTGTGATGAAGCTTAAGGAGCGTTTGGCACTATTTAGTTTTTAGAACGTTGTAAACGTTAAACTATGTGTTTCTTGTTAAGCTTTCATGTTATTTGCTTTTATGCACTATTTCGTTTATTTGACTAATTTGTATGTCTCATTACTTGTGATGAATGATGATATGTGATCTTATTGTATTTTCATGCTTATGTTATTCTTACTAAGTATAGAAGTATTTGCTAGCCCCCGGTCAAAGTCCAATAAGACGAGTGTTTTGATGTCTATTTTTTGTATTTCCTAACCCGCTATACATTATATTTTCACTTTTAGGAGTTTTCGGAAAATTTGAAAATCGTCTTGCGGGTCAAAATAGTGGACTGCCTTGTTTTACAGGCCTGGCGGAACTGGCGGTACCCTCAGAAGGGTTCCGCCAGTGCAATTTCTGGGTAATTCAGATTTTGGCCCAACGTAACACACGGAACCCTCAGAAGGGTTCCGTCCGTGTAACCCGAAGGTTCCGCCAGTGCACTGCAGAAAATTAGTCTTAGTTTTCAAAATTTCACAATTCATAAAACACTAAATCCTTTCCTTTAGTGAGAAACTACCTTCCTAGCACTCCATCAAACACATTAGAACCATTTTCACCCATTAGAACAATTAGGAAGCCACTTCCCGCCAAAATTCAAATTCAAAAAACTAACTAACCCAAGGAACCCTCAAAAAGATCCTTCAAACCATTACAATATTTCAAACCAAAACATCTCCCATGTACTCATAACATTGAGTGCTTATGATGATCTTTCACTCAACCCAACACCATTGGATTGACTTCTTAGGATTTGACAAGCTCTTGGTAATCTTCCAAATCATTACAAACCTCCATTTTTGTATGGTTGAACATCAAATCCAAACACTCATTTCATGACATGTCTTTCCTATAAATTTGATCACCTTTGAACAAACCCGAAACTCACACCAAAACCATTACTTCACTCAATCTCAAAACTCAAACTAGCCAAAAGAATTGAGATGACTAAGTCCAACACCTCATCCGAAACATCAAGAAAACACACTAGGATTAGTGTAAAACCTTGTTGCTTAAACAAAACTACCAAATCAAGCTCATCATCTTCAAGTGACTCATCATTTGATATTTCCGCACCCATCCAAGATTATTTCAACCTCACTACACCAACACCTTGCAACACCAACATAACCACCTTTCAAGATTTGCTCAATCTTGATAATCCACCATTTTCTCCCGAACATGGGCATGCAAACATACACACTTCACAACCAAGTGATTCAACATCTCCTTTTCAACAAACTCAACCATCAAAAACTCCATCACCTCAATCACCAATGGAACTTTTCCAAACACCACCAACATCACCATTACCCTATTTGGAAACTTTAGAAAACCTTACACCAAAATCATCAAACCCTCCATCTTTGTCACTTTTTGACACACTTACCCAAGATGAAACACCTCAACTACCTAGATTTCAACCAAATAAGTCATTGGAGGATGGACCTCATCACCCATCCTTGATAGAAGGTTTAGCTTACCGCTATGCTAGACCCTCAATCTTTCCACAAGATCAAGGTCATACATACCCACAATCTTTTGTGTTTCATCCCGTTTACAAATTCATTCATGATCCTCTTGACGGAGAACCAAGCTTCCGCCATTATATCCAACAACAACAACAACCACCACAAGAGTCTTCCCTAAACTTTGATTCAACAAGTATAGGAAACAAAAACACCTCTCAACCATCCACCCTAGCTCCATCAAGCACAAGTGCTCCACCACCAACAAATGAAATCCCATTTCCACCACCCCGACATGATTGCGGTCATTGTGAAAGAACGGCTCACATTACCGAAAGATGTCGAACGGAAATCCGGGAGCTAACCTATGAAATGAGGTTTATCTTAAACCACATTTTGGACCGTCTAGAATCCTTGTGTCAACCACCTCAAGTCTAGAGTCTACAACCAAAACAACCAAAACCACAAACCAACAAACCAAGAGAATTCCTCTTCCACCAAAATCAAAATAAAACCCGCTACATCCGCTAACACACGTTTTCCTCCTCCAAACAACCTTAATTTTTTTTAGGAAAATGTTTCTCATTAAGGAAAGTGATGTTTTCCTTTTTAAAGATGTAGGATTTTATCCTTTCTTTTGTTTCCTTTTCTTGTGTCTTCCATCTTTAGAAATAGGATGATTAATTACATCATTTCTTGTCTTTGACTTTCTAAAGTCAAATTTTACGTGAAATGAACTTCATTCTACTATGAGATATGCTTTGTTTGTTGAGCATTGAAGTATTGTGATTGCACTATACCTTGTTATGGTAACATGTATATCTTGTGTTTTCGACACTAACTCTCTTTTGTAGGATAATAACTCATGCTTCCCTTCCTTGATACTCTGATTGAGGGGAGTAATATTCAAGGGGGGAGTATGAGTGTTGCATCATTACGCTTCACAACATGTTCTATAGTTGTCTTGTGCGGCAACTAACCTTTCTTTGTAGGTTCAAAATCCATGACTTCTTCCTTGATACTCCGAGTTAGGGGAGTAATATTCAAGGGGGAGCATGAGAATTGCAACTAACCTTTTCTTTGTAGGTTCAAAATCAATGACTCCTAACTTGGTACTAAATTTAGGGGGAGTATTGTCCAAGGGGGAGCACGTGCATAAGTTCCGCTACGCTACTCTTCTTTTTGTTTCGACAAAAAGGGGGAGAAGTTTAACTTGTTTTCATCTCTAACTTTTTCACTTCTTTTTATTATTTTCATAAAAAAGTTTTAAACTTTATAAGACTTAACACTAAACATAGTGACTTACTTATAAATAAAGTTAATATTTTGTCATCAACAAAAAGGGGGAGATTGTTAATACAAATATCGCCTAAAAACGTTATTTATATTTTACGATCTTTGCTATGTTTTGTTAATGACAAAGTACAAACTTTAGCTTATAAGTAAATCATCACTTTAGTTTTAAGTCTTGTATAAACTAGACTTTACATTTCTTTTTAAACATAACATAAGTTTTTATTTCTTTAAAAAAAAGTGTCACATCTCATCAATATGCATTTATGGAAAGTTTATGTGTTTGACCATCTTTGGTTCTTACACATGTTTGGAAGCATTCCACATTGAGTCAATGCATGAAATAAGTTGATGTGACCTTGTTTGTCTTGGAGAAATTTATTACAACTTTGTGTGCAAGTTTTGTAGTATCAGTTCTGGCGGAACCCTGGAGTTACACGGGCGGAACCATTTTGAGGGTGCCGCCGTTTCCGCCAGAGCTGATGCTTGTTTGTGTATAAATACCAAACTACTTGCAAGAAATCTCTCATCACTTTAGGACATATATTTCACATATCCTCTCATCTAACTCAGTAACATTTGACTTGTGTGATTCTCTTATGTAGCAAAGGAGTTCACAAGTTCATCCAAGAAGTTACAAGTTTCAACTCATAAGTTGCAAGACTTGTTAGCTTTGTTATGTATAGACTTTGGTAGTTTATACTTAATTTGTATCTTGTGTAGAAGTGATCGGTTAGTATTTTAGGCCTTAAAATACATAGTGTGACGGGAGTTGTTGTACCCTTGTAAAAGAACTAACGGGAGTGGTTGTACCCTTGGTAAAGAACTCGACATCTAGCTTAGTGTCGGTAAAAGGAATTAGGCGACGATAGGTTGGTTCTACCTTGAACTAGAACTCGGTATTTAGCTTTGTACCGGATAAACATGTAAGCGACGAGTGTAAAGGTTTCTCCACCGGGAAAGGAGTTTGTTGACTAGTGCTTTAAACTCTCGAGTTGGATACTCGGGGCGTGGACGTAGGGCAAGGAAAATAGAGTTCCTAGTAGCCGAACCACGATAAATACTCGTGTCATGGTTTGATCGTTTCTTTCTTTATTCTTACTTGCTACTCATTATCTTTTAGATCATATCTTTGATAGTATCCTTGCTTACATCTTTGATTGTTTGAAAAGAATATCTTAGATTATATCTTTGATTATACGAAAGTTTTAAAAGATAATTAACTTAAAAAGCGGTAAACTATTCAACACCCCTTCTAGTTTTCCACAAAGTCGTTGATGACTTATCAGGAATAAGATTAGTAAATCCGTAGGTAAAACTAAACATAGAGAAATGTTTGGAAGACTACTTGTTCTCACAACAATTAGGTCCAACATTGTGTTTGGTATTTATCTATGTGTCCGTAGTAGAATGGTTCTAGAACAATGCTTTCGAAAAAGATTGTTTGAATACATTAGAAGGAACTACACAAGGATTATGGTATCCCAAAGGAACGGGAATAGAAACCATAAGTGTATACCAAATAGAATTATAACGGTAATTAAGTTAATAGAAAAGGCACATGTTGTACTTGAACTTTTATACTTTCTTACAAAATGATTCTCAAGGAAGCTTAAAGCTCTCTAATCGGCATTGGAGGAAAAAGCATGTCAACAAACTTTTTGAGATCAAGCAAACACACTTCAATAAAGGAATCCGTCTTTTCAACATTTTTCATCCCTTACCTCGACAAAGGAAGCATCAACTTCAAACGGCATCCAATCCATTATGCTCTTAGGTGACATATTGAGATTCTTCGTCATCGACTTGGTAAAAATGTTCATTGAGGAACTTCTCAACCAAGAAAGCTTCTTTCGATAAACCACATTGTCCACGTTTTCACAAAACCTCTTGAATGAGTATCATTCAACCTTCTTAGACCTTAGTTTAAGACTCATGAAACCTAATTCCTTAGTTTTGAAGTTTAGAATAAAACCACAAAGATCATGACAAATAACTTTTATTTTTTCATTTGCTGAACCGGCGGAACCTTGCGACATAACGGGCGGAACCCTCCCTTTGGTTCCGCCTGGTCCGCCGAACCTGCAGATGTTTTTAAATCAAATTCAAAACCAAACACACCCTTAACTCATTCTTAAAACCTTCAAACAGCCTTCCACCCCTCACAAACACTTATCACACGAAAATTAGGGCTCTCACTCCAATCTCCTCCAATCCAATGTACTTTGTAAGTGTTTTTATCATAATTTCATTCTTAATTCAATTCTANACATAACGGGCGGAACCCTCCCTTTGGTTCCGCCTGGTCCGCCGAACCTGCAGATGTTTTTAAATCAAATTCAAAACCAAACACACCCTTAACTCATTCTTAAAACCTTCAAACAGCCTTCCACCCCTCACAAACACTTATCACACGAAAATTAGGGCTCTCACTCCAATCTCCTCCAATCCAATGTACTTTGTAAGTGTTTTTATCATAATTTCATTCTTAATTCAATTCTAACTGATGAGACGAAAAGTGTACCCGTTTTAAGGGGTCATTTAAGCCCTAATTCGAGTAAATATGATCAAATATTGCCCTAAATCGTTCCTTTTGTCATTTTAGGTACTTTTGAGAAGAATTCTGGAAAACATGCATATTTGGACGTTTTTGGAGCATAAAAGTGAAGAAAACGACAAAGTCTCAAAAGAAGCTGAATTTCCTACCTGACGGCGTCAGAGTCATAAGGTGACGCCGTCAGCCAACGTTGACAAAGGAGTGAAACTACTTTACACTTGACGTGCCAGAAAGATTTTGGAACATTTACACCTGACGCCGTCAGGTGTTACAAGGTGTAGGCCGTCAGGTTATAAGCTAAAGAGTGACGGCCCAGAAGGATTTAGAGGGTGACGGCGTCAGAAGTAGATCTAGGCCATCCAAGAACCCTAGTGGCGGCGAGCTGACGGCGTCAGACTCTATAACCTGACGCCGTCAGAATGTAAAATCTATATATATTTTCCTAATTTTCATTCATTAGTGTGGAACTTTGTGGGGAACTTTTGGGATAAACCCTAAGACGATTTTAGCTGTATTTTCAAGGGTTTTTCACCCTTGAAACCTTCATGTTCAATTAAAGATAAGTCCTC
>LBNU01021785.1:4635-20019 GCA_014162995.1 Artemisia annua
TCGTTTACTACTTTTAAGCTCGTTTATGCGTATAGGCAATATATACGTATATATTTCAAGGGCTCGTTTAGGCTCGCGAGCCTACTCGAGCTTTTTGTATAGGGCTCGGGCTCGAGCTCGATTATTAAATGAGCCTAAACTTAGGCTCGAGCTCGTTTAGGCTCGACTCGTTCGAGCTTTTTACCGATCCGATCCCGAGCTTTTCACGAGCGGCTCGGCTCGTTTTCACCCCTATATATATATATATATATATATATATATATATATATATATATATATATATATATATATATATATATATACTTGAAATTTAGAAAAGTATATATGAAAGTAAGTATTTTGTAAAATACTCTAAGTGTTATAATTTTTAGAAATTTGGGCATGACCCGTTCGTTTATTAAACTTTTCCATTTTCTCAAGTGTTGCAATTTCTCTAATAGTCTACTAGTCACCTTATACGTAGAGTTTAGTACGTAAAAACTATATTATTCGTTATATATATAGTTATCGTTTTTAATCCGTTCTACGTTATAAAAATAATCTCCGTATGTCCAAATATATGTAAAAACTCATTTTCGTCCTCTGAAATATTTATTGGGCTTAAATTTCACTATTGGGCCCGTTAACCCAATATTAGTCCAAAACTATATAATACGGTTTTAGTTACGTTTAATATATAGTTATATATCGAATTTAATTTCTACACGTCCGATAATAATTTTTGGTCAAAAAGTCAAAGTTGGAAAAATGCTCCATTGGGCTCGGCCCAACTGCCAACGAGCTCCTTTTGGGCTCATTGGGCCCATTGGCCCAATAACCAGATTTAGTTGTTTAATTTTATATATCTTTTATATTTAAGCATAATTAACTCTTTTAATTATGTTTAATCCTCAAAACACAAAGTTTAGTCAATATTATTTTTATACTACTAAAAATAATATGGTTCAACTAGATAAAATGAATTTTACCAAAAGTTATACTTTTAACTAATTATTTATAATTAGTTAAAGTTACTTAAATAGGTAATTAATTATAATCCTTCAAACAAAACTTCCACCAATTCACCACTTGAGATAAAATTTTATATTTTTCAAAACCCCAATAATTTCATAATTATTATGTAGGCCGATTTATATATATATATGTATATATGTGTATATATTGTCTTTAATTTGTAAAATGTGTACTAATTATGTTTGTACCTTAAATTTAGTACCACAATTAGTAAGTCTTTCACACAAGTAAGAATCTACACATTTACTTCTAGCATTTAATATGGTTCAATTTTCATGCATGCAAGACAACATATATATATAGTTTTCATCTTAACAAAACAAATACATTTAGCACTTGGTAACACCTTAGATCATCATAAAAACATGAAATAAACAAGATTAGAAAAGTTTGATGATCCTTACAATGTGTTTGGATGTGAACGTGGCTAGGAGGACACAAAGGAAGACCCAAAACACTTCCAATTCAACCCAAATTAGCTTATATATTACCCAAAGTACTNATTTCACTGTTGGAAAAAAAAAATCTTTATTATAGAATAAATTCACTTGTGAAAAAAAATTTAAGAATTCAAAAAGCAAACCATCATTTAACAAAGTTCTAACACGATAAAATTAAAAAGATCAAGAGAACATTAATCAAACAATTTCCTAAATGGCTATGGTCAAATGAACAAGTGTAGGGGCTTCATAAGTATAGTTGGCATCTTTTGTTCTGTGACAATGGTATTCAAACTATTAAATAAATTCATTTATATATTACCACTTGAACTATAGGCATTTAGCACATTCTGCAATGTCTGGCACATTTCTGCCATGATTTCGGGACGTTCACTGGTTACAGTGGGACTACTGAAAAGTTATTTTCGCTATTAAAACAAAGTAACCTTTTTATAAGTTACTGACATATTTTCGTAATTACTGAAGTCCATATTTCAAAAAACGCAACGCCCACGCGAACCGACACCCCAGTAAACTTATGAAAAGGCAAGTATAAATATTCTTGGAGTCATAAACCTCATTTATACTTTCGTACAAACGTGTGCTAAAAAACTTTATTTTACGGTATTCGTGTCCAAAACGTCAAACCCGGGACTAACGGTGAATTTAAAGACTGAACCGCCACCAAGACACCCCTGAACACGGACCAGAATCATATATTCCCCCCCCGCCCACCCCTGGATACCCCATCCGGCACAGCCTCAAACCTCCAACCATAGAATCCTTTCACCCTATACCCACACAAACACTCATACACTTTACACCTTATATACAACTTCCATTAGCTAAGATAATAGGGGCACCAAAATCTTATAACCTTCTTCTTCCTCTTCTGTTGGCCAACCCACCAAACACACATCACCACATTTTCTACATATATTTGAGATTCCAGTTGTTGGGTTTGCATTACAAGTACTTTGGAACATATGAAGCTTTTGGGTTGGAAGGAGGGTTTTGGTCTTCCTTTGAAGTCCCCCTAAGAGCCACTCACATCCAAACACATTGGTAAATCATCAAACTTTTTTCTAATCTGTTATCAGATTTATGATGACTTAAGTGTTACTAAGGCAAATGTATATGCTATTTGGGTTGGAATTGAAGGTGTTTTGCGGTCTTTTCTTGTCCCCTAGCCACGTCAATCCAACACATTTAAGGATCCAACTTTTAACTTTTTATTCATGGGATTTATGAGATCAAGGTACAAAGCTAGTTTGTGTTAAGATGAAATATATATAATAATATATATTAATATATATTATATATTATATTTATAATAATTAATATATAATAAATATATTTATTTATATTATAAGTGTCTTGCTGGCATGGAAATTGAACCATATTAAATGTAGAAGGTAATGGTGTAGATGTCTTTGCTTGTGATGATTACTAAATTGGTAATCTAAATTTAAGGCACCAAACATAATTGAGTACACCATTTACAAATTAAAAAGACAATAATACAATAAATATAATATTATATATATATATTATTAATTTATATTAAAATATTATTATAATATTATAATATATATATATATATAAATTATATTATATATAACTATAATAATAATATATTATATATTAAAGAAGAAAAATTTGAACCGGCCTTAAACGTGGGGCTTCAATCCAAACCACTTGCTGTACAATGGAAAGTGCCACCGGTTATCTCCAACGAATCAAATGGCCAAAGGTGTGCGAAAAGGGTTTAAACATGGCAGTCCTGCCTCCTTGGGAGCCATAAATGAACGAATTCGATGTGGTATTATCATAATTCATACTATTAAATCCCCCCTGTATTTGCACCATGCTCCAATAATACTATATATTACATATATATAATTATAATATAATATATAATATAATATACTTTCTATTATATTTTATAATATATATTAATATAATAATAATATTGATAATATGTAATTGTATAATTATATGTATATATAATATATATGTATATAGTATAATATTATTATATATAGTATATTATATATATATGTATATAGTATATGTACGTTATATATATAGTGTAATATATGTATATATCATATTATATAGTATATATAATATAATAGTATTATATATATATATATATATTATATATATACTATTATATAATACTAATATATATAATATATTATTAATATTGATATATAATATATATATTATATAATATATATATTATGATTATCTGATTAAATATATATATAATATGTTATATATATATAATAAATAATAAATAAAATCGCCCTACATAATATATGTTAATTGGGGTTGAAAATAAAAAATTTGCCTCAAGTGGTGAATTGGTGGAAGTTTTGTTGAAGGTATAAATTAATTACCATTTAGTAACTTACTAATATAATAATGTTACAAAAGTATAATTTTTTGGTAAATTTATTTTATCTTAGTCGACAGAAAACATCTTATTACCTTTATCCAAATGTAATTCGCATTGAGCGTGCACAACATATTTGTTATATTTTTCAAACTCCAGAAGTGAATTATTAACTGCATAATAATTTATTAAAGTAGAGGAGGCCGTTAATTATGGCTAGATATGAATATAAAGATATATAAATTATAAACCAACTATAAATATTTGGTTATTTGGCCAAATATGGGATTACCCAATAGAACCCAAAAAAGGGAGCTCATATGTGAGCAGTTGACCGACCGACCCAATATTATATGGGTGAGGCGTAACCATTCCCCATAACTTATATAGTATAGGATACTTATATTATTATATATTGAATACCTAATATTATACTAATATATAAATATAATAATTAATTATTATAGTATAATACTTATATATATATATTATACTCCGTAGACTGATTATATAGTAAATATATCTATATTATAAATTAGTATAATATTATCTTAGTATAGCTATATAATATATATATATTTATATATAACTATAGTATATAATATATACGATATATATGTTAATACTAAATATTCGCTACATTATATGAATACATATATATATATATTTATTAAAAATATTAAATAGTTATATTATAAATATACACTATATATAGTACTATAATAACATTAATTAATATACTACTATATTTATTTATTACAGTATATATTATATATATATATTATATAATATAATATTTATATATATACTTTAATTATTATATATCTAATTAAGTTTTGTGTATATAAGTACTTATATAAATATATATATATATTAATTTATATTATATATATCATAACTATGGGAGCATGTGCAATTTACAGGGCGGATGTTCTTCAGTCATGATATGAATATACACACAATCGTATATTTATTGTTACCTCCCAAGGGAGCGGAACTGCCATTTGTAACCCTTCTCGCAACCTTTGGCCATTTGATTCTTGGAGAGATAAACCGGTGGCACTTTCCATTGACAAGCAAGGTTGGTTGGATTAGCCACTTTCAGGCCAGGTTCAATTTTTTCTTTCTTTTATATATATATATATTATATATTAATTTAAACATATATATATTTATAGTTATATATATAATTATATATATATATGATTTAATATATACTATATATAAATATATATATAAAAGTATATATATTTTTGAGTGGTTTAAAATAATATATATATTAATATATTTATGTGTATATATTGTCTTATTTGTAAAATGTACTAATTATGTTTGTGCCTTAAATTTAGTACCACAATGTAGTAAGTCTTACCACCACAAGCAAGAATCTTACCATTTACTTTCTGCATTTTAATATGTTCAATATTTCAATGCAGCAAGACAACATTATATATATTAATATATATATATATATAATATATATATTATAATAATATATATCTAGCCAACTATTATAACTATCTATAATATATATATATATTATTATATATATTATATATATAGTTATTCATCTAACAAAACAAATACATTTAGCACTTAGTAACACCTTGATCATCATAAAATCATGAAATAAACAAGATTAGAAAGTTGATGATCTTCTTACAATGTTCTTGGATGTGAACGTGCTAGGAGGACACAAAGGAAGACCCAACATTCAATTTCAACCCAAATAGCATATACATTAGCACTTATGTAACACCTTAGATCATCATAAAAACATGAAATAAACAAGATTAGAAAAGTTTGATGATCCTTACAATGTGTTTGGATGTGAACGTGGCTAGGAGGACACAAAGGAAGACCCAAAACACTTCCAATTCAACCCAAATTAGCTTATATATTACCTAAAGTACTTGTAAATGCAACCCAACTAACTTGATCTTCAAAAATTTTGTAAGAAAAGTGTTTGTGTGTGTGTTTGTGTTCGGCCAACAAGAAGAGGAAGAGAAGAGTTATAAGAATTTTGGTGCTCCCTATTATCTAGTTAATGGAAAGATTTGGATATTAGGGTGTAAAGTGGGTAATAGAGTGTTTAGTGGGTGTTAGGGTGAAAAGATGATTCTTATGGGTTGGTGGGTACTAGGTGGCCGGTTGGGGTATCCAAGGGGGGGGGGAATTATAACTTTTGTCCCGTTTTGGTGTATCGTGTGTCGGTTTAAGCTTAAATGCAACTGTTACGTCCCGGTTTGACGTTTTTGGACACAAATACGTAAAATAAAGTTTTTAGCCACGGTTTTGTCAGAAAAGTAATAAAATGAGTTTACTGACTCAAAAATATATTTACTTGACCTTTTTCATAATTAATGTGGTGTCGGTTCGCGTGCGGCGTTGTTTTTCAGAAAATACTGAGAAACTCTCAGTAAATTACGAAACTTGTCAGTAACTATCCGAAATGGATTAATTTGTGTTAACTGATGAAAATAAACTTTTTCAGTAGTCACTGTAAGCTACAGTGTGTAAAACAGTTCCCGAAATCATGCAGAAATGTGCAGAAACATGCAGAAATGTGCTAAAATGCATATAACGTTCAAAGTGAATATAATAAATAGAAATTTATTATGTAAATTAGTTTATGAAAAATACCATTTGTCACACACGACATGCATGAATCCCACAATAATCGCGCGCCTTGGGGATTTTTGCGCCTCGGAGATGTAACGGGTTTTTGGGCCCTTTTTCTAAATATTAAGATAAGATACATGGGCCTTATAAGTTATAAACATGGGCCTTTTAAGTCATAGGGTGAATATTTGTATGATTTGTAAATTTGAATTGATTTTATGTTTATTTTATTGATTGAAATTTTCTTTAAGAAGTTACATTGTTTCATTAAATATTTTCTTTACGACATATTATCATGAGAAGTGGCATTGTGCCTTGAATATTAACACGTTGCTTGCTTGATATTTTGGGTTAAATTGTGAGCTTTGTTAGATGTAAGTCTACAAGTGTAGGACACAAGCATATTTAGTCTGATATGGATTTTAATCTCTATATAGGTCATCATGCCAAAGAGTTGATCCGTTTAAGAAGTGACAACTGATCCATTTTAATCTTTATAATGGCAATATATGCCATGTACTAAGTATTTTAATGTTATTTTGTGTTATTTAAGCTACATAAATGGTCACATATGTTATAAAAAACTTAATGTATTTAGTGTGCCTCACATTCATGAATCTCGCGCCTTGGAATGCGCCTCAACTCGAGGCTCTTTGCCCCCCCCCCTTTGCGCCTTAGTGTGCCTTGAGCCTTTAAAACATTGGTTGGGAGACTCGATAATATGATTGGTTAGTCAACGAAAGTTAAGTTAAAGTCAACTCGATAGTCAAACTAATAGTCAAAGTAAGTGTATATGGTTATAGAAAGATTGATGTGTCACAAACATAAGAAAATCACACTTGAGGGACCAACGATATTAAATGGTCAAGGTATATGTGATGTGTTATAATGTTAGTGTGGCCAAATTAGAATATTAAGGACTTGAAGGACCTAATGTGCCAATTAGGCAAACTTAACACCAACAAATATCTGGATACTTCTCATAGTATCCAAATAGTTTCGAAGATGTATAGTATTGTGTGTGTGTGTGTCGTGACTTTCAAAAGTGAGGGAAGGACAATATGGTCTTGAAGATCATTTGATGAAGAATTAAGGGTGTTTATCCAAGAATGAAACCCTAGCAATGATCATACAAGGTAAGTAAACCTTTATTTGGATTTAATTGGTGAATTAAGGGTTAGGGTTTATGAACCCTAATATGGGAAATTGGTAAAGGTGTTCAAAAGCTAAATAAAGAAGTTATAGTGATTATGGAATAAGATATATTGAATTTAAGTTAGTATTTTTATGGGTTGGTCATCATATAATCAATATATGATTATAAAATGATTAGAGGTGTATAGGGGTGAGCTAATGGGTGTATTAACCATTGTTGTAGTTATTTGGTTATGTGTTTTTAAGTGTTATATTAATGGTGATTTTGACTTAGGATACTAATATAGAGGTTATTGATGATGATGACTTTATGATTGATATTTAGCTTTGATGTTAAGGTAAGTAACTTGGTTTTTATGTGCTTAATCTGAATGTTATTGTATTATGTGTTAATGAATGATTGTATTGGGAAAGCTTATAGTTAGTTAGATATATGGTGAGATAGAAGGCTTAACTAGTTGAAGGATTTAGAATTAGCCTATATAAGGAAAGACTAAGGTATGTGTTATGCTTCTATGTGTTATATGTATGTGATTGTCAAGTGGTTCTAGTGTATGTTAAACGTTATAGTCTTAGAAGTGATAGATGTCTTGGACTAATGTGTAATCTTCATCTGCATATATGATGATTGAAGTATTAATCATGTAATAGCCAATTTACTTACTAAGCGTTATCGCTTACGTTATAGATGTTTACATTGTTTTGTAGGTTCATGTGAAGAAGCGTGAAGCATATGGTAAGGAGATTAAGAATTGGAAGCAAGGACTAGAAGTGTTTGATTTATGTAGTAGAGCTTAATATAGACACCAAACTCGTAACAAGGTTGTCCCCTGAGAGTCTTAAAAGGGTTAAACGTTTGTAGTGCCGAGTTTTCTAATGGTTGAGAGTCAATTTATGGGTTTTAATATATGTTGTAAGGTTATATTAAGGTTTAGTATGCAAACGGGTCAAAATAGGTGTTTGGCATAACACCCATCAATTTGTAAAACACGTTTTCGATGGTCGTTATGATAAAGTTTATACGTAAAATTGATGTTTATAATGTATATAAGAGTTATGGAAAGTTTCGTGAATTATCGAGTTTGGGAAGTGGGTTTTTCGAAAAACGGTTTTATAGCGGTTTGAGTTTGGACAGGACATTCCAGCTAATCGGCTGGATGGTCAAAAGGTTCTAGTTGATCGACTGGATTGACCAGCCGATCGGCTGGATGGATCTGGGCAACTTTCGTTGATTTTTGAAAATTCATATCTTTTTAACAGTAAGTCGTCACGGGTTGTGTCATTCGTCATTTCAAAGGTAATTGAGTCTAGTTTTATTTAAAAATAGTCTCAATGGATGGTTCATAATAGATTTGTGTCAGTTGGTCAAAAAGTAATAGAAGGTCCGTTATAGTCAAGTCAAAAGTCAAAAAATTTGGTCAAATTGGGTACGGGGCATAACAACTTGGTATCAGAGTTCAGCTTAAGTGAATTAGGTTTCCCTTATAGGTTTCCCAAACTTAGACCACTCATAGATACGATGGACGTAAGATTGTGTAAAGCAGGTAAGTGATTGTTTAAGTTTTGAGATGAACTATGTGACATGTTATATGAACCTAAGATGATAATCGTTGGATATGTTTTATAGTGTTGATGTGTATGTGATATAATTCCATGATGGACTTGATGTATTTAAGTGATAAGTGGTATGTTTGCTTTTAGAAAAGTTTGAGTAGAACGGTTATGATAAGAAGTAATATATGGGAGGTAATGAATATGATTTATGTGTGGTATTAATGGTCAACATATGGCCTCATTAGTACATTATGTCTAAGTGATTGACCGAGACTATGGTATTAGAGATGGGTTAATCTTGAATTAAAGTGTTTAATGTTTAAGAATAACATGTAATGATGATGAGTGTATTACAACATAATGCAGTAAAGGTAAGATTGGAATTGACACATTTCTTGTTATCTGTCGAATAATATAAAGTTATAGAATTGGGTTACGTATGTTGGTAGGTAATGATGAAATAAAATGGTATAGCTTAAGTGCTAATAGCTTTAATGAGATGGTATTTATGAGGTTATGGTGTTACTCTGAAATTATTGTATCACGGTTAATGTGCCCCATTAGCGGTGATTATTTTAATGAAAGTGTTGGATAATAAAACATGGCTAGAATGTGTGTGAATAGTATACATGCGAGTATCTTATGAGTTCGTCTTAATCAAATTAGAAATGGACAAATTGGTATGTGTGTTAATAGCTTGGATCCGGTAATTTGTTGCAAATGACTTGGGGAAGTATTTACAGAAATCCTCCAGAGGGATACGTTATATGTCCACTCTTTAAGTCAGAGATGTGTTATAGCTCCATTCTTTATAAGTTGGAGGTGTGTTATAGCCCCGAGTAAACAAGCGAATGTTATAGAAATCCTTCGGGATAAAATAAACTGCCTTCACCAGCGAGGGGTTGCCTAATTTCTTTGGCAATTATATTAACTCCATTACAAAATGTTATAGTAGGATGGATCTAAGGCTGAAAATGAAGAATGTACGGATGAGAAGAGTGAATAGACCAAGCGTTTGACTTGTTGGTCAATCATTGCTAAGAAAGAAAAGAGGAGTTAAAGCGGGTAATAGGAGTAGTAGTGTTATGTCGAAAGTGTATAAGTAGGATTATTTATGATCTTCTTATGTGAATGGATTGGGATGCTTCTTTATTTAAATAAAAAAAATTGTAAATCGCCGAACCATGAGTTTGTATTCTCTGATTTACATCAATTGGGATGCCTCTTCATGTAAATGAGGAAGTATAAATGAGTGGGCTTATGCATTTCCGATATGGCAAGAGTAGGATTAGAGAAGTAGAAAATGAAACTTTAAAACTAATTAGACGTCTTAAGGAGCTAAGATAGATGGGACAAGTTGGATTGTGACTTAAGTTGAAATGTTATGTGAAACTAATGATTTAAGTGTATAAAGTATAAGTTGAAAGGATTAAGAAATTGCTTTGATGTTATAATATGCCTTGTGACGTGGTACAAAATGTGAGTAATGAGCATGGTGGTCGCATGATTGTGTTAACACCCTTATGTGAAAAATGATCGTATAAGTTAAAATTTTGACCTTATGAAGTCAATTTTTCCAAGTGACTTATAGTCCTTGACGAAAATTCTTAGAAAGAAGTAGATTAAATGAGGTGTTATAGTGCAAATATTAAAGGTATGATAAAACGACTATGGTAAAATGTGAAAGTATTAGTCATTATTGACTTATGTAAAGTCAAGATAGTACAATTTTCTCAAGTGACATATAGTCATTGGTTGAGAATTTAGAATAAATTGAGTGAAAAGTAGAGCGGATTAAGGAAAACGGTTGTGTTATAGTATGCGTAGTGTTTCAAGATCACCAAGATCATTACAACAAAATAGTTTAATGTTTAGAAGTGCTAAGACGGAAAGGGAGTGGATGAGACTAAGTTTTTGTGGTCATAGATGAAAGATTTCAGGGACGAAATCTAAATAAGGGGGTAGAATTGTTAGACCCGACCTTAGATGAAATTGACTAAGACTTTTATGAGTCAGGAGACTCGATATGATTCGTTAGTCAATGGAAGTTAAATTGAAGTCAACCTGATAGTCAAACTATTAGTCAAAGTAAGTGTATATGGTTTAGAAAGATTGATGTGTCACAAATATAAGAGAATCACACTTGAGGGACCAAAGATGTTAAATGGTCAAAGTATATGTGATGTGTTATAATGTTAGTGTGGCCAAATTAGAAGATTAAGGACTTAAAGGACCTAATGTGCCAATTAGGCAAATTTAACACCAAGAAATATTTGGATACTTCTCATTGTATCCAAATAGTTCTAGAGATATGTAGTATTGTGTATGTGTCATGACTTTCAAAAGAGAGGGAAGGACAATATAGTCTTGAATATCATTTGATGAAGAATTAATGGGGTTTATCCAAGAATGAAGCCCTAGCAATGATCATACAAGGTAAGTAAACCTTTATTTGGATTTAATTGGTGAATTAAAAGGTTAAGGTTTATGAACCCTAATTTGGGAAATTGGGTAAAAGGTGTTCAAGAGCTAATTAAAGAAGTTATAGTGATTATGGAATAAGATTTAACGAATTTAAGTTAGTGATTCTATGGGTTGATCATCATATAATTGAGATATGATTATAATGTGATTAGAGGTTGATGTGCTCTACCATGTGCAGGTTTTAAAAATTTATAAACACGATTATCCGGTTATCTATTTAACACATACGAGCAAGTATACTCGTTCGTTATAGTAAAGGTGGGTAAGTCGAGATCATCCCAAGGGATTCTAGTGATAAATGTATTAAGTGACTAGTTTGTGTAAAAAGGGTGTCAATCCAATTTAGGTGTAAATTCAAAGCTAATAAGTATCTAATATATTAAAACATATACTTGTGTGTAAATCCTTAATCAATTGCATAGAGTATTCACTAAGTTTGGTGTAAACTTTTTATGATGCACAATTTTATATGAATGATTCTTACAATCAATTGGTTTATGTCATGAAAAACCATCACTAAGAATTCAATCTCCTAGTTAACTCTTTCGGCCAAATTAACTATTACAATAATTCTATTAACACTTGTTGCTTGAAAACTAATTCTTATCTTATAAATTCTTATGAATCCTTTCGACCAATTCGTGATGAAATCGTTTCAAATCCGTTTTAATGAGTAAATATAATGCTTGTCACACATCATATCCCATACTAATTCGTGCACTAATATTTTGGAACAAAAACATTTAGAAAACCCTTTCGGCCAAATATTCTCTTAAATGAGCTTATCAACAAATTAAGTAAGATTAGATGTTATTCCAACAAACTCATAAAACAAGAACTTGTTTTCATGCATCACCTTTGAATAAAAGAATACTCTACAATCGATTACATCATACACACAAGTATACCACTAATTACTCCATAGCAATCATAAAACACAAGTAAACAAAACTTTCATTCAAATCAAAGTAACAATAGTTCATAATAAGTAAATGATAAGGCGAAAAGTGTACCGCTTTTTGGGGGTCATTTAAGCCCTAAATCATATTTATTTGATCATTTATTGCCCTAAATCGTTCCTTTTGGCATTTTAGGTACTTTGGAGAGAAATTCTGGAAAAGGAAGCATTTTGGACATTTTTGGAGCATTAAAGTGAAGAATTCGACAAAGTGCTAAAATCTGCTGGAATAGTACTCCAAACGGCGTCAAGCATGGAGCTGACGGCGTCAAGCCTTGATAGGCCAGAATGGATTTTGGGAGATTAAAGGGGGACGGCGTCAAGAAGGCCATCAAGAAACCCTAATCACGGCGAGGTGACGGCGTCAAAGCTATAACGTGACGCCGTCAGATCTGATATTCTATATATATTCTCATAATTTTTAGTCATTAGGGTGGAACTTGTAGAGAACTGCAAAAATCCATATAACTAATAACGGTTAATTATATATTAATCTCCGTCATTATTTTAATCACCATTTTTACGGGAAAATTTGAAATTTTTAAATGGTCATGATTACGATATTGCAAAAATTCACCAAAAGACAAACAAGTTCTCGACACGTTTAACGAAATATTAAAACTTCACTAATCCTTAATTAATCCTAATTACAAACTAACGGGCCTTAATTATTTTCTTAGCCCAATCGGCCCAAACCATAAGCCATTTTTATTTTCTTATTTCTAGTAATACTCGACTAAACATGCTACAAAATGACTCTAGTTCTCTCAATTCTTATACACGACATATATATATATATTTATACCATCTCTTTCTTCATCTAGCCAACTCTCAACGTGCCAAGTTTCAGAATTTAATGTCGAGTTTTACTTGTGTTTCGAAGGACAAAGTATTTGGACGAATATAACCCAACTCGACATAGTGATATATTCAAAACTTAACCGTTTTGGCTCCGGTTTGTTTCTACGTAATCCTAATAATATTTCAAGCATGATTTCATGATTATATTCGAGTTTCATCAGCTAGAACCAAGCTCTACACAATTTTTGCAAATCGTGTAAGTATATGTACTAGTCGACATTCATGATGACTCACAAGGACAAACACCCATCTTTTATGCTCTCACACATTCTTATTCTATTCATAAATATCTAACATGTCTCTCATTTCACTGACATTGGCTAGTAGCTAGTTTTGTGAATTAATGAAAACAATACGTATACAAAAGAACTTCCTATATCTACTTCACTATCACCACCTTATTTTCTTTCAATAAAAACACTCATAATAATTTATATACTCTCTCAAATTCATCTCTGGAAGACCAGGAGTAATTCACTCGCACGTTTAGAAGCTACCAAGGAAATCGGGTTAACATAAATTCGTTACTTGGGTATTAAACGAAACGTGGGAATTTCTTTGTGTATTCCTCCATCACTCTCGACTCTCTACCACCTTTGAAGGTGTAGTAAGTTACCCACAACCTCTCTTCAATTCCATTTCAATTCATACGTTATATATTTTAACCATGCATCATATTTTAATACTACTCGAAAGTATATTATTTCACTTATTTATTTTCGTATACATATTCATGTAGTACACTAAAACATGATTAGCCTCCCTTGTGGAAGGCCTAGGAATCACGTTGCACACTCATCTCACATTTAGATTTACGTTACATGCATCATACGATCACGTTTTGAATCATATGTCTATCGCTAAAAATCTGTCAAGACTTAGAAAATAATCTAAGTCATTTACTTATTAAATTACTTGTTCAAGTCGCCTATAAAATAGCCCTTTATTTCACGATCTAATTTAACAACCACACAATATTTGTGACCTAATAGACGACCTAGCTAGCTATCATTTGCATTTATATAACTCGTAAAGATAAACTCGTCTCGACACTCTAAATCGACCAAAGTGAAACGACCAACTCATATATACCGCTAACACTTAGAAAATATAATAAGTTTTTCAGATTTTAAAACATGCGACTAAGCCAACTCACGACTTGTTTATTTTGAATTCGTAAAAGTAACACATATATATTTTTGATCAACTTGTTAGTACACCTGGAAATCTACATGTTTCGTGTTTTCAGTTTTCAATAATAACTTTAACCCGTCATTTAAAATCTCCCTTTTTGAATCTACCAAATCGCTACATATAAACTAGAAATCAATTTTATAAAAAGTTATATTATTCAGTTGGGCTTAATTCAAGTCCAACAAGAGTTAACGATCCATGAGCCTACTGCGCCCATACGAAATATTTTTAGAATCATAAAAATAGCCCAAGTCCAGGCCCAAAACAATTTCCATGCCCTCGCCTCTAAATTTCCTAACGGGCCTTGTTAGTGTATATTAACGGCCCATTTATATAAAAATAAGCTCTTTTAGCAAATAAGCAGTTGAAATAAGCTTTAATAGACTTAAATAAGCTACGAAAATTTTCATATAATTTTTCCAACTTTTTCTTACACGTTTTGACTAAAAATGTAACGCGACAACACCTAGGAGGACTAAAACTGTCAAACAATGAAAAGTAAGGACTGAAACAGTAAAAACAGAATCATAAGGATATAAAATGACATATTATTAACTTCCAAGCTCAGAATTGATTATTGGACAAGTAGAGGACTATAAATGTAAATTATATATAAAAAGGACTAACGGTGTAACGCTAACGTCGTTAGGATAAAAATTGTAAAATTGGAAAAGGACAAGGACCAAACATATTCTATTTAA
>LBNU01021788.1:6759-21424 GCA_014162995.1 Artemisia annua
TCCATAAGCCCTTGCTATTGTTACGTGAATTTGTTTTCCTCATTTTCTGATATTCTAAGGGCCAAAGACCTTCACAACGGCCCCGGCAGGCAACGTTTGATGTCTCATCCTTTCAGGCCAGCGTTGGGAAACATTTCAAGGTGCCTGCACAGTTAGCTCCTCTCCGCTGCCAGGTTGGCCAATTCTGTCTCCAAAACCACCTGTGGCACGTTCTATACCCACACACTAAACCAGGTAGTCTTGTTTCTATAGCAGGTGCGTTGTTCCTTTTGGCTTTTTTTAACTGTAGGTGATGCTTATTGCAGGTGTCTCCCCATCATTTGATACAGCCGCTTCTGCCATTCCTGTTTCGCGGATTCCCCTCACAAATTACCGGTTCCAGGTCGGCGTACAATAGGTACACCATTCCCAATGTAAGATGAAAGGCGCGTATCCGCGGATACGTCAACACAGAAGGCCGCATAGTAAGATTTATTTTTAGAACAATGGTATTAACAACTATATTATTGATTCAGTGTCAAATTGTGATTCGTAAACAGGTTATGTAGTAAAAATAAGGTTGAATAGAAAGCAGGATGTGTGTGCCTATTTGTCGAAGTGTCGGTTCCAGAAAATCGAGTTTTTTTTTCTTGCATTCTTGATCAAATCCCAATACAACGAATAAAAACCCCGCAAGGCCGCAACGCGGCCGGCCGCCGCGATACTTGTTTGATATAAGCTTATAAAGTCTAATACGGTACTATTTATAAGTTAAGTTGAGTTTTCATGTGTTAAAAATTTGAAAACACTGTCAATAAGTGGGCTTATATGCCCAATAATGTCATGAGATTTAACCGGCCCATTGCTCTATTTTGGTGTCGTCTACTCGTCCATATTTCAAAGACCAAAACGAAAACGTACCATTGCTTCTCCTTGTACATACGGATCGTGTAATTTCTTATTTCGAGAGGAAAAGTAGAATCCGGTTCTTACAATGTAAGTGATGATTGCAGCAACCAAATAAAAAAGATGCAAAGTTTCACTTAAAGAAAAGTTAGGAATTTTTTTTATGTTTTGTAAAATTAATCATAATCTCCGTGTTGGTTAGTATGAAACATAAGCTTATCTTATTCCTCAATCCAAGAGGAATTCGGTTTGTAGCATTACTGGTCTTCTGGTCATTTGACAAACGGATCCATTTTGTATATAAAATTCTTGACATTATACGTATTTCAATTGAAGATCTTAAGTGATCTCAAGCTAAAACTATCGAGGCAAATGGTGGCATTAAGAACGCTAGTGCCTATTTGTAAGGTTATTGCTCCCTCCGTTCCTAAATAAATGTTCAGTTTGACTTTTCAGAGTCAAACTGGTTCAACTTTAACCTTAATTTATTTTATTTTTTTTATTTTTATTATTTTTTTTAATACATGATAAAAAATTGTATCATTCATATATTTTGCATCAAATATTATATTACATCCATAAAAATAGTTAAGGTCAATGTTGAACAAGTTTGACTCTGAAAAGTCAAATTAGACATTTATTTAGGGACTGAGGTATTATTATTATTATTATTATTATTATTATTATTATTATTATTATTATTATTATTATTTGAGGTTCTATTTTCCTATTGTTAAAGTACTTAAAAATGAGTTTGTTATAAGTCATAACAACGAATATTTGAAATATTTTCATAATAAAAGTACTACTAGCGTATACCGAATTTAAGCTCGGACCCGCCACTAGTTTGTGGGCTTATGGTTATGTAATTCTTCGGCTCCACAACATTGAATTGATTACTTTGGACATGTCATAAGTCGATTAGAATATGTAGAAATCAACTCAACGGAAATATTGAAAGTATATTGATGAGATTCGATGAACAAACAATATAAGACATTAAATAGAAAAATAACAAATCAAACTTCAAACCCTAAAGACTAGACGGACCTAAATGGTTATGGGCCAATGAGCCTTATTAAACTAACACCCTCTGCTGCA
The DNA here is from genome assembly GCA_014162995.1 of Artemisia annua. Lineage (NCBI taxonomy): Eukaryota > Viridiplantae > Streptophyta > Magnoliopsida > Asterales > Asteraceae > Artemisia > Artemisia annua. The sequence goes on from LBNU01021788.1 coordinate 8,746, forward strand.
GTGGTAAACATTGTGAGTTTGTCAAACAGAAAATAAACTCAAAACTAAAAAAGTAACACTCAACTTCGAAGCGTCTCAGAGCGCAAAAACAGACCAAGTCGATGCGAAACCAAAATCAAAGCAGAGCAATATAATTACGGAAATGAACGAGAATAGATTCAGGCAGGCAGAACAGATTCAGACAGACAGATGCAGACATAGCAGAACCAGGCAGAACCACGTGTGAAACCAAATGCAGAACCACGTACAGATTCAAACAGGCATATGTAGACAGGCAGACATGTGCAGACAAACAAATTCAGACAGACAGATGCAGATAAAACCATGCGGAACCAGATGCAGAATCACATGTGAAACCAAACAAACCAGATGAAATCGGACATATGCAGAGCCAGACGTAACCAAATATAGAACCAGGCCTGGGCAGAACCAAAACATATTGTTGATGCCACCATCACCAATACAAAACCAACTACCAATTCAAAATTCAATACAAATACCACATTAACAAATCCGAAACATTGAATCAAACAACCGTTGTTTAACCTTAACTTGTCAAAATCAAAACAATACGCAATGCACGTAAATAGTAGCTTCGAACCAATTGCAAATTCCATATAAACACAACAATTACTTCGTTGCAGCGGATACCAAATTACGAACAAACAAAACCACAAAACCTTACCGACCCACTAACTTCTCCACCAATCAATACCAATAATAAATAGATTCGAACAAGAGAAGTTTTGTTAAACATAATTAAGCAAATACCAATTGTTTGCCAAGCTAGTATCCACGGTCCCACTAAGTGGTTGTAAACATTAACCACCGTCCTACTAATGCATTCCACCGATAAAATGCCATCAAACCCTTTCTTTAGTTTCTGATCCAATCAAAACGCAACCAAATTTAATACAAATCGTTAGGGGTGGAAACGAGCCGAGCCGAGCCGAGCCCGAGCTCGCCAGATATTTTTGTAGTATTACAAACAAAACTTGTTTTCTTAACGAAAACCAATTAACCATTTATTCAAAACGATGACACTGGTAAATATAATTTTCTTTTATATTGGAATGGCACAAAGGTTATAAATTTGATATTTATTTGAAACTTATACAAAAACAGTTGTTATCTGTTGCAACTTTATGTAAGATATGAATTTAAGTGTCAGTAAACATAATCGTGCATGAATATATACATGAACTATGTAGAAAAAAAGAAAAAAGCCTTCGTCACTATCACTATTACGGCTACTAAAAATTCTTTAAATATAAACTAAACGATACGACGATATATAGTAGCGTTAATTTGTATGTGCAATTTTTTTTATTTTTTTTTTTTTGAGAAAATGACAAAAATAACTATTTTTACGAACATATTTCATCAAATACTCAACTTTTATCTAAAAAGCCATTATATCAATGAAACTAGCAAAGTTTTACTACATTTTTTAAAAAGTTGTAAGGTTTACCTTGCTTGTCAAACTTTGCTAGTTTTTTTTTTTTTTTTTTTTTTTTTTTTTTTTTTTTTTTTTTTTTTTTTTTGGATTGGAGAAAGGACACATTAACCNCTTACGATTTTTTTTAGAAAAACTAGCAAGGTTTGATTAGCAAGGTCAATCTTGCGATCTTTATAAATATCCGCAAATTGTAGCAAAACTTTGCTAGTTTTATGGGTATAATGGCTTTTTGGATAGAAAAAATTTGGTATTTGGTGAAATATGTTTGTAAAATTTGTTATTTTTGTCATTTTCTCTTTCTTTTTTATGTATATATGGGTGTGGAGTAAGTAAGAGTTAAGAAAGTTAGTGAGTTAAATTATAAATTTATAAATAAGTATTTAAATATTCTAATAGATTGGATTGTCTTTTTAAATAAGAGTATTTTAGTGTAACAAAATTACTCAGTTTTCAAGTTTTTAAAGTAATGAACAAATATGTTTTTTCTTTGTATATAGTATAGATACACTTGAAAATGTCAAATTTATAAGTTTAGCTTATTTAATAGCTCAAGCTGTAAGAAGCTTTTTCCCAAACACACCGTTAACATTTGACTGTTAAGGCTAAACACAGTAATGAGGGTCAATCCCCCTCATTTTATCTGTCACATCAGCTTTCTTTCTCCGGCGACCTACAGGCGATTGGTTGCCACAGAAAGGGCAACCTTCAATTTCTTTTAATAAAAAAATAATAAATAAATAAATAAATAAACATTTTTAACAACAAACTTAAATTTCATTAATAATTCAAACCTTACATAATAATCCAAATAAAATTAAAACATTACAATAAAGTTCAAATAACATTAAAATATTACGATAATAAAACGACTAAACTAGTCTTGATTTTGACGATGCCAAATGTCTTCCACCAAATCGTCGTTTAGGATAAGATGAGTTTTTTTGTCGATTATCTCCTTGGTAATTTTCAACGATTCCACATGCGTTCTACTTACGGGATCATAAACACGGTGCTGCTCCGCTCGAAAGAAAATGGGAGATATCGCCTGCTCTTCGTCTTGAATTATCATATTATGTAATATGATGCATGTGTACATTATATTTGATAGGCGGTTTTTGTCAAACCCTTTAGCCGGATATTTAATCATTAGCCACTTGCTCTTTAGTACACCAAAAGCACGGTCCACATCTTTCCTTGATGCTTCGTGCATCGTCTTAAACAATATTCGTTTGTGATCATCCGTCCCTGGATTTTTAATGGACTTCATAATCACGGACCATTCCGGATATATCCCATCAGCAGATAATATCCCCGTTTATAAGCCACGTCGTTAGCAACGAATTCTACATCCGGTGCTCTCCCCGTTTTGAGATCATTGAAAAGAGGCGATTAACGTAAAACATTAATGTCGTTATTCATCCCGGCGACACCAAATAACGCATGCCAAATCCATAAATCTTGGGAGGAGATCGCTTCTAATAAAATGAAAGGATATGACCCGTGATCACCTCTAGAAAATTGAGCTTTTAAAGCGTATGGGCAATTCGCCCACGGCCAATCTGTATAATCAATGCTTCTTATCATTACAGGAAACCCATGCTTTCGTAGTGATGAGCATAGAGTTTTTCAATGACAGTAAATGTTGGCTTTCGCAAAAACTCTTCACTATACAACTCCATGATGGCTTCACAAAATTTTTGGAGACACTCACGAATTGTTGTCGCACCCATTTGGACATATTCGTCCAGATCATCAGGATTGACTCCGTATGCCAATTGACGAATTGACGAAGTACACTTCATCAATGGAGAAATACCAGGTGTGCCCGCACAACTAGGAGTTTTTTGAAAATAAGGGGAATGATCGGTTACGTCTCGAACAATTCGTGTGAATAGGTTTCGGCTCATTCGAAAACGATCATGGAATGTTCTTTCACCATACACTGGGTTTTCGCAAAAGTAAGCCGCCACTAAACGATTATGAGCACCCAAACGATCCATATAAATTTCGCTTCATGAGATTTTAGGTTGTGACGCTTGATAAGCCTCCAACACTCTTCCGCAAACACCATAAACTCGCTACTAACTTCATTTTCATCATACAAAGATGAATCGACAATAAATAGCTTATAAGAATTCATTATGTAGATTTGAGAGAATGTGTTTGAATGTGTATATAGAGAATGTGTGAAAAAAATAGTGAAATGAGGGTGTTATTTATGCAAAAAGATCCTCTCAAGTTATTTATAACTTGATTGATCAATTTGGACAATTATCATCCATTGGATCAAATCAAAAGAACATGAGATGATTTGATCCAATGGTTGATAATTACAACTTGATCAATCAAGTTATTAATAACTTGAGAGGATCTCTCTTCGTTATTTATAGGTAAGTTTTTAATTTTTTTTTTTTTTTCGCCCAGCCCTTCCAAACGTTACAAAAAACACAAGAATGATGGTCGTGTGGACGACCCTTAAGCCAAATCCATGGGCGATTGATCGACTCAAGATTTAAAGCCACACTAGTGGCGATCGACTAAGACCGAATAGATGATCGATCGATTGCTTATTACTGCGTGTAGCCTAATACACCGTGTAAAAATTGGAGTAGTCCAAAATTTGGGCTAGAAAAGATTTCATTAAAGATCCATGTTCAATGTTGGTTATGACAAAGACTCGTTGTTGCCACCTTTTGTGGTGTGCATTCTTTCATCTTTCCCTCGGGAACATGGCATGCACTACAAGCACACGTATCGTTTTCTAACACACATGAATACTATCATGTACACACAAATTACCATAAGCAATGCCAGTAAACATATGACTAATTTTAATTTCTAGGCATTTATGCATTTTGGTTGAACGTACTTTTAAAAGACAACGTGATTCAACCATATATATGGGTGGATCTGGTACGCTTATAGGGTTCCAATTTGACGATCCTAGAAAAGCCAACCTTGTACGAGCTACAATTGTTAAATGGCTTATATGTGATTTTCAACTTACGTATTAATTGCCTTTCAAAAAAAATAAAAAAAAATAAAAAAATAAAAAAAAAAAAAAAAAAAATAATAATCCTTTACCAGATGTTGAAATAAAAACCCGATGAGAAATCACCAAATAATAGAACTACATGCTTGGAAATATGTGACTTTTTTGTTTTACTTTTCTAAAGTAATCTGTAAAAATTATTCATATGGTTTGGCTAATTTTTCACAAATCATAATTGTAATTAGTAACTATTAATAGGTGTCATGCATCCTCAAGATGCCAAATAATGAAATTTTACATTCCTAACAGGATGGTTTTTACAAAACTTTTCATCAACCATTTTGCATAAATTACCCTAATAGAGGATAATTATAGTTACACATTTGGTTTCGTACGTGTGAATTATACTTGTCAACGCATTCGCACTTGGATGATTATAGCCAAATTGGACAAACCATACCTATGATGTTTAGAGTTTAATCTACTTTTATTTATGTTAGTGGTGAAAACATATTTTGCGAAATCATTACGTACATCTTGGGTGTCTTATAACTCAGTGTCGACGACAAGTCATTGTTTTTCTTATCGTCACATTTCATGTCATATCATCATAAAATCTTGAAAAACAAGAGTCAATTAAGTGTTATCGCGAATGGTCTTTGGTCCCCAAGAGTTGAATGAAACAAAACGAAACTTGATGGAACCCTACAAACGTTAATACAGTTAGATGAGTTTATCTTGTATTGATATAACCAATCAAATTCATTAATAATAAATGAAACCAAAATATGCGGGACCTATCATCGTTGTTAGATGTCTTTACACCATTAGCTCCTCTGAACAGCTGAACTAAGAGCATCCATCCATTATGTTACATGGTAGAAAAAATATTGAAGAGAATGAAAATTATAAAAGATCATTTTTCTATTTTATTTTTTTTATGAATGCATCCATGAATCCATAGTATACGTGTAGCTTGAAAATAAAAATGAAACAAAAATAATAAAATTCACCATAGTTACACATTTTTCAATCTCCAATAAGTAAAGAAACGGAATTAGTTATGTGCGTAAAACTTGTTTACAACAACGATACTCAATCAAGCTACAATAGGATACAAACTAATAACAACGTGAATAATCAATCCATTTAGAATGAGATACCTGATACCTAATACAAGACAGCACAACATAGCCAATTTACAAAATTGCAAAAGATTTATGGTGTGTTTGATACATGCCTATATAAATCGTGGAATTACAATGATACTCATCAAGTTTTTGGTTAATAAGTAAATGAATCAAAATATGGATTGATACTCATAGGGTCGTGGAAGGGAGAAGATGTGCCTTTCGTTGGCCATTTCGGTGGGTTCCGTTTTACTTTAACTTCTTTTTTTTTCTTTTTTTTGATAAAGGGTTTTTACACCCAATAAATTTTATTATTCAAAAAAGTATTTAAGTACAAAAGATATGACTGAATCTCGCATCTTAATCCATTACATAAGTACAAAACAAATTCACTATTTGTGCTTACCGAAACTTATCATAAAAATGACAAACCAAACTTATGAAAAACTACTCTATGAAAAACTACTACCGTCTAGCATGACCACGAACCCTTCTATCCCCAAGTGTCATAGAATGCTAATTGCTCTTCAGTTAAATCTTCGCACTCATCATCATCATATGGGTTATCATCATAATAATCTTTCAAACGCTCGTATAGATTCTTCCTCACAATTCCACATCCACTCTTGGAAGCCATAAAACCTGCTATTTCATCAAAAACCTCATCCACTTCACTCTCATTATCCTCATTAGCCGTATCACTCACCTTGTTCTTTCATATAAATTACAAAATCTAATAATATGTATCACCTTTTATTGAGATTGATACCCAAACTTTAAACCAAACAATAAAATTAAAAATTCTTTTATAGCAACGCCGATTGTGATTCCAAAAAGCAAACCAAACGCAAGGACTGAATAAGGATCAAATATGGCCGGGTACGCAAATGTTTTTAAACTGTAATATAATAATACATTTCGATGAACCGGTTGCATTTAAAATAAATTTAAAAAAAATCGTTTTTTTTTCAAAAATTAACAAGAAAAGATTTCATTAAAGATCCATGTTCAATGTTGGTTATGACAAAGACTCGTTGTTGCCACCTTTTGTGGTGTGCATTCTTTCATCTTTCCCTCGGGAACATGGCATGCACTACAAGCACATATATCGTTTTCTAACACACATGAATACTATCATGTACACACAAATTACCATAAGCAATGCCAGTAAACATATGACTAATTTCTAGGCATTTATGCATTTAGGTTGAACGTACTTTTAAAAGACAACGTGATTCAAGCATATATATAGGTGGATCTGGTACGCTTAATTATAGGGTTCCAATTTGACGATCCTAGATACATAAGCCAAGCTTGTAGGAGCTACAGTTGTTAAATATATGGCTTATATGTGTAGTCTTGTAAGAAAATTATTTTCGACTTACGTATTCATTGCTGTGAACCCATGCATGGTAATATGTGACTTTTTGGTTTTATTTGTCTAAAGTAATCTGTAAAAATTATTCATATGGTTTGGCTAATTAATTTTTCACAAATCATAATTGTAATTAGTAACTATTAATAGGTGTCATGCATCCTCAAGATGCCAAATGAAATTTTACATTCCTAACAGGATGGTTTTTACAAAACTTTTCATCAATCATTTTGCATAAATTACCCTAATAGAGGATAATTATAGTTACACATTTGGTTTCGTACGTGTGAATTATACTTGTCAACGCATTCGCACTTGGATGATTATAGCCAAATTGGACAAACCACACCTATGATGTTTAGAGTTTAATCTACTTTTATTTATGTTAGTGGTGTAAACATGCGTACATCTTGGGTGTCTTATAACTCAGTGTCGACGACAAGTCATTGTTTTCTTATCGTCACATTTCATGTCATATCATCATAAAATCTTGAAAAACAAGAGTCAATTAAGTGTTATCGCGAATGGTCTTTGGTCCCCAAGAGTTGAATGAAACAAAACGAAACTTGATGGAACCCTACAAACGTTAATACAGTTAGATGAGAATATATAACCAATCAGATTTATTAATAATGAATGAAACCAAAATATGCGGGACCTATCATTGATTCATTGTTGTTAGATGTCTTTACACCATTAGCTCCTCTGAACTAAGAGCATCCATCCATTATCTTATATGGTAAGAAAAATTATCGAAGAGAATGAAAATTATAAAAGATCATTTTTTCTATTTTATTTTTTTAATGAATGCATCCATAGTATACGTGTAGCTTGAAAATAAAAAATGAAACAAAAATAATAAAATTCACCATCTTCATCGTAGTTACACATTTTTCAATGAGTAGTGTTACATCTACAAAGGATTTACAAAAAGAAATTCACAAAAGAGATGTGTCATTTGTTGATTGATGTGTTTGAATATGTTTTCCCTCTCTTTCTTTTGCTCCACCAATCAACACATGACACAACTCTTTTGTGAATTTATTTTTGTAAATCTTTTTGTGGATGTAACACTACTCTTTTTCAATCTCAAATAAGTAAAGAAACGGAATTAGTTATGTGCGTAAAAATTGTTTACAACAACGATACTCAATCAAGCTACAATAGGATACAAACTAATAACAACGTGAATAATCAATCCATTTAGAATGAGATACCTGATACCTAATACAAGACGGCACAAGCACAACATAGCCAATTTACAAAAGTGCAAAATATTTAGGGTCTGTTTGGTACATGCCTATATAAATCGTGGAATTACAATGATACTCATCAAGTTTTTGGTTGATAAGTAAATGAATCAAAATATGGATTGATACCCATAGGGTCGTGGAAGGGAGCAGATGTGCCTTTCGTTGGCCATTTCGGTGGGTTCCGTTTTACTTTAACTTTTTTTTTTGGTAAAGGGTTTTTACACCCGATAAATTTTATTATTCAAAAAAGTATTTAAGTACATAGGATGTGAGCGAATCTCACATCTTAACCCATTACATAGGCACAAAACAAATGCACTGTTTGTGCTTCCAACCGAAACTTATCATAAGAATGACAAACCAAACTTATGAAAAACTACTCTATGAAAACTACTACCATCTAGCATGACCACGAACCCTTTTATCCCCAAGTGTCACAGAATGCTAATTGCTCTTCAATTAAATCTTTGCACTCATCATCATCATATGGGTTATCATCATAATCATCTTTCAAACGCTCGTATAAGTTTTTCCTCACAGTTCCACATCCACTCTTGGAAGCCATAAAACCTGCTATTTCATCAAAAACCTCCTCCACTTCACTCTCACTATCCTCATCAGCCGTATCACTTACTTTGTTCTTTCATATAAATTACAAAATCTAGTAATATGTATCACCTTTTATTGAGATTGATACCCAAACTTTAAACCAAAACAATCAAATTAAAAATTCTTTTATAGCAACGCCGATTGTGATTCCAAAAAGCAAACCAAACGCAAGGACTGAATCAGGACCAAAATTTGGCCGGATACACAAATGTTTTTATACTGTAATATAATAATGCATTTCGATGAACCGGGTGCATTTAAAATAAATTTAAAAAAAATCGATGTTCTTTCAAAAATAAACATAACATCGAAAAAATCTATCGAAAAGATCTATGAGCGTCCGTGGGAACCCTATTCCGTCCCTGACCAAACGTACCCTTAGACTTGAGGCTCATATTTTACTCCGTAATATGGAAAATGTACACCACCTTGTTTAATATTACCCAACCTAATTTTCTACTTATTTAACACATTATAATATGTTATGTCTGACGTACAACTATATAAAACATGGCTATTCTTTATCTTACAAAATTATATCTTTAAGAAGTACATTTAAACAAGTATATAAACATATAAGTGGCTCATGCAAACCTCGTGTCCTACCCAACCAATCTATTTATCAAAACCAAACATTAAACTCTTCGTGTGCTTGTGTGTGTTTTTCAGCCACATAATTGTATGCATGAAGCTTTTCATCCCAGAGTTCACTCATTGTTTTTGTGGTGCACCTGCGGTCGAGACGATAACAACTGAGACTCAGAGTCGTAAGCGACGTATGAGACAAAGTAACGCGACAAAACATTGGAGACCAGCGCTTACAGCAATTGCAGAGGACGGAGTGGCTAGAGAAGTGAGTAGGCAGAGGGAATCGGGAGCTGGTTTTAGATCCGAGAAAAGACCATTGATTAAAAGTAAATTGGCCCGGAAAACTCGATCTGATTCCTACGGATCTGATTACTGGTAATGCACTACGTAATTATGTAAATTCGATTGGGTTACATGTCTAATATATGCTCTTTTATTGCCCATACTATAAACTTTATAATATATAGGTGTCTTATTGTTACAACTTACATAATACTTAATCTTTTCATCTCATATTAGATGTTGTTCTTGTAATTTTCACTAGTTTCAAAATAAGTTTATACTCTTCAAATTTTTTCGAATCAAATTATATATGAAACGTATACCATTTTATTGATATAGATTTTAATGATAACACTTTTTATATAGTTATATGTATTTTTAAATAGACATGTAATATATCGGGCAAACAAAATATTTAAATAAGGTTTTAAACTCTATAATTGTTAAAATGGATCGGAAAAGACAATAACTCATCAAACTTATTTGGGTGGTGAATTGCAGGGATTCGACTCCTCAAATGGCGCTGCCAGTATTCTCTCCAACACCGTTCGTAATTTAAACTCAATGGTTTCTCCAGAACATTATTTGTATACTATGAAAACTGTAAATAATTCAATTATGATTTTAATGTTAGCAGTATGAATCGGAATAATGAAGCAGATGTCACTTTATGGCATTTGTTTTTTGTACGGTCTCAACATATTATCATATTCTTGCAATCTTCTATTGAATATATATGATTACAAGCTTTGTAAATTGTTTATGTTGAACGAGACTCTATGAACATGCATCATACTTAAACAATTAACAAAACTATAGGTTTAATCATCATTTGACTGATTGAGGCATAAATATACTTGTGATGTGATTAGGTGAGAAATTATATGGAAGATGATTACATCCTTTTAAAACTTATGACTGTGAAAATTATGACAAGCGGAATAATTTTTGTATGACACATATTATATTTTTGCATGACCGAATGAGTGGCAATAAAATATAGGAGATTATAACAAAGCTCAAGAAAATATATACTTAAGTGTGAATGTGAAGAATCGTGAAAATTGTTCAAAAAACTTCTTTATGGAACTACTTTTCACTCCAAAGTATCGTAACTTTTTGAAATTTTAATTTCCAAGAACTTTTTATTATGTTGCAAGACTTCTAACTAAAGGATTTGGAGTTTCACACATATTTTTATGGTAGAAATGCAAAGGTGTTTTCAAATACGTATGCTATTGATTATTTCACATGTGTGGTTGCTTATGGTGGCGTTTCGTGGCTTATAAGATTTCTATTGGTTCGTCCTCTAAACCCGATAAATTGGATAACCTAGTACGTATAATTAACCCGACTCCTAAAATGATATAACCTAGTGCGTATTTTTGATGTCTATCATCTACATGGTCCATATTGCAACGACCCTGAACTTCGTTCCTTGACCCCTATTTTGACCTTTTAGTTGACGCGTGTACGGCGGTTATGAGACCATTGCCGCACAAACTCAAATAAGATATAATTCTCTTCTTGAAAAAAAATTGAAAACTCCATGAAAGTTCCCACTAATACATATAAGTCCAGGACTTTTAAAATAAACCGTAAAAATATGGTTTATAATACATAAGCTGAAAAGAATTAGCTTAAAACCCATAAATAAACTTATACAAACACCTTATGGAAATAAGCATGACACAAATTACTTATTTTGCCTTATAGAAAAAGCTTCAATGGGACAGCAATTTAGACGTTGATGAATTCAGTAAAGTGTGACACAGCTTAATGGAAATTGGGTGACACTAACTCTCAGAAGATACTATGTATAGTAACATTGATTATTGATTTCTATTGGTCCGTTTATGGTGACACTAATTCACATGTTGTGGTTGTTTATGGTGGCGTTTAGGCCTTAAAAGATTTCTATTGGTCCGTCCTTTAAACCCGATAAAATGATAACCTTGTACGTTATGACCTTTGATACAAACTTTCATTAGCTCAGCCCATTTTATCATTACTGCTTGTATTTGTTATATCTGTTCACTGGGCTTTTTAGCTCAGCCGCATTTCTTTTCTCCGCGGCAGGTTATTCAAGCGAAGCTGGGGCTATCTTTGGGATGAGAGTTAAGGCTAGAGTGGACCTACCCTTTTAGATTGCACCTTTGTATTTAATTTCTCATGATGTTTCCTTCCATATGATTTTCTTGGAACTTATGTAATGAACAAGTCTTGTTGACTTGTTATCTTTTGGTTATTTATGTTTAAGGCTTCCGTTGTGTGATATGTACTTATGCTTCAGTTTGTATGCTTTGATTTGTCACATAATGTATTGATAAAACAAAAAATACAAATAAATAAATAAATAAATATCAATACTAGTTACAATATATACTCGTTAGAGATGAAAAAATAAATTTGAAAAACAAGTTCTAATTAAAATTTTATGAATTCATATTCTCACTTTATGAAAATAAAATTAACACTTATTGTTGCAATACTAAAATACAACACACCAACACTTTAGTGCAATAATTTTTTTTATAGTATCGTTGGGACTAATATATATATACATGGATTTTTAGTAATTATTAATTTATAATACCGTTGGGACTAATATATATACATTGGGGTTTCAAAAAAATTATTATCTTATTATTTTATCGATTGAGGTCCAAATTTGTACTGGTCCCAAGTTGGGACTGGACAAATTATTAGTTTTATCGAGGTTATTAATTTATCGAGTATTAATTTATAGAGGTTTTACTGTACCTTTGTTGGGTTGTGGTGTTACAATTATGGTATCAAAGCCAGGTTGCGACCTGTAGTACTTAAATCATGGCCTGTGAACATGTGAACCCTTTTTGACTGGTACGGATCTGGGTAGACATTAGGTTTCTGTTTCATCCTTTCTTTTCGTGCTTATCTGAACTATCTCTGTTTATCCTATCTGCCTCTAATCGTTTTGATAATCGTTCAGATGGTTAACATTCGCCGTAA
>LBNU01021788.1:21431-44054 GCA_014162995.1 Artemisia annua
ATATATATACATGGATTTTTAGTAATTATTAATTTATAATACCGTTGGGACTAATATATATACATTGGGGTTTCAAAAAAATTATTATCTTATTATTTTATCGATTGAGGTCCAAATTTGTACTGGTCCCAAGTTGGGACTGGACAAATTATTAGTTTTATCGAGGTTATTAATTTATCGAGTATTAATTTATAGAGGTTTTACTGTACCTTTGTTGGGTTGTGGTGTTACAATTATGGTATCAAAGCCAGGTTGCGACCTGTAGTACTTAAATCATGGCCTGTGAACATGTGAACCCTTTTTGACTGGTACGGATCTGGGTAGACATTAGGTTTCTGTTTCATCCTTTCTTTTCGTGCTTATCTGAACTATCTCTGTTTATCCTATCTGCCTCTAATCGTTTTGATAATCGTTCAGATGGTTAACATTCGCCGTAACGGACAGCCCGATGGAAACCCTGATGATGATATTGAGATCCCTAATTTAGAAGCTATGGTTGTTGCTGCTATAGCTAACCTGCTACCGGGTCTTAATGTCAATGAAATGATTACCCGGATCATCAACGATGTTCGTAATTGAGCGGGCTCTTCTGGAGGTGCTGGTGGTGGTGGTCGACCCACCACTATTCATGGTTGGCTTAAGAGTTTCAGTAAGCTCAAGCCTTTGTCGTTCAGTTCGGCTGCCTCTCCTCAGGAGGCAGAGGATTGGATTACGCATATGGAGAAGAACTTCGAGGTGTTGGGGTCCGGTGACGAGTTTAAAGCTCGTTTGGCTACTTTTAAGTTAGAGGGTGATGCGCTGAATTGGTGGAAAGCGCATAAGCAGGCGAAAGGTGGAGATGTTTATATGACTACTTGCACATGGGCTGAGTTCTGCGGTACCTTCTATAAGAGGTACTTTCCTGATTCTGAACACCAGCGGTTTAAACAAGAATATAACACCATCCGTCAGCGTGAGGACTTGAATTCGGGGGAATACATGCAACGATTCCTGAGATTGGCCAGTTTTGTTGGACCTATTGCTGGAGATGCTAGCCGACAGGCTAAGCATTTTAAATGGGGACTGAAGAAGTGGGTATTAGACCGTCTCCTTTACACCGAGTTCGTGGATGTGTCTCTGATATGTCAGCTGTGACGAGCTTTAAACTCATCACCGCACCCCAACACCTCGAAGTTCTTCTCTATATACGTAATCCAATCCTCTGTCTCCTGAGGAGAGACAGCCGAACTGAACGAAAAGGGCTTGAGCTTAATGAAACTCTCAAGCCAACCATGAATAGTGGTGGGTCGACCACCACCACCAGCACCTCCAAAAGAGCCCGCTCCATTACGGACGTCGTTGATGATCAGGGTAATCATCTCGTTGGCGTTAAGGCCCGGTAACATGTTAGCTATAGCAGCAGCAACCATAGCTTCCAATTTAGGGATCTCAATATCATCATCAGGGTTTCCATTGGGCTGTCCATTACGGACAGTGTTAACCATCTGAACAATTAACAAAACAATTAGTAAGGTTAAATAAAGATGAAATACGGAAGGAAAAGTACGCAGAAGGAAACCTAATGTCTACCCTATCCTCACAGGTCATAATTTAAGGCTCTACAGGTGAAACCTAGGCTCTGATACCATAATTGTAACATCCCAACCCAACAAGGGTAGAAGCATCACATTATATCAGATACATACATAAACAAATACAAGCGGAAGTCTTAAAAAAATATTGAAAGGAAACAAGTCGACACGACTTGAACATTACATCAATTCCAAAAGAAATCCAAAATGAAAGGAAACATCATACTAAGTCTTAAACAATATGAAATAATGTATCAAAGTCTAAGATGACTAGGGAAACACTTTATAATAAGCTCTACTCTCAATCCCATAAACTATCCCCAACTCCTAGCTTAATAACCTACCGCGGAGATAAAAATGTGGCTGAGCTTAAAAAGCCCAGTGAACAGATATATACAACGAAGTAATAATAATGAAACTGAAATAGTATATGGTGCAATGGGGAAAATCATAAGGTATAAACAGAATGAAATACTAATGTGTAAGTATAGGATAGTAATCCTCCCGAGCCTAGACAGATCATATCATAATATAAGTAGCCATATCTTCATAATCATATAGAGGGGAGACCTCTCAGAAAATCAGACAATGAGGGGTGACCTCAGTAATGGAGTGATCAGCTCCCATAAATGTGAAAGGAGTGTATGGCACACAAGCTCCAGTCACCAGACATATATTATAATCATAATAGTTAAATCCACTAAACAGAACAGATCTAGGATGCATCCATACCCCCTGCAGACAAATCATAATCATAGTTGCTATAACAGATAACAGATAAGGGACGGTGTGGGTTACTCAACCACACTAGAGTCATGTCATTGGTGCATCAATGACACGGCCATGTTACCATCATGGCTAGGGAAACAGATTTTGGCTCGGGTATCAAACTGGGAATCATATAACATATCATTCATCATAGTGTCATATCAAAAGGTTCATATCATATTGTTCATATTAGAGGTTCATATCAGATGTTTCAGAAATCATAGTAAAGGTTCATGTCAAAGATCATAGCAAAGGTTCAAAATGAAGGGGATCATAGCAATGGCATCATGTCAGAAACTAACGGATCAAAGTGTAAAAGAAATCATGAGAAACCTTAAAAGAAATGTCAGAATATCTGTACCTTATTCAACAGCAAAAGCAAACAAAGATAGATGGATCACAAGACACAGGAACACTCTCGCTTCACGGAACCTATACAATTAAATTACAAGTATGACTTTAAGTCCGTTAGAATTAGGTTACACCTTTTTAGAATACTTTTCATACTTAGTAACTTTCTATATTTAGTCAGTTTCAAATTTTAGTAAGTTTTTCGAAGTAGTAAGTTTAGCAAAATATATTTGTAATTAACATTTAAATAGAATTATGTGCTCAAATGATTATTATATAGGATTAGGGTTTAAATATTACAATTTTAATAGTTTAGGGTCTAAAGTATCATTATTATAAGAGTTTTGCTGAACAAAGCCCAATGGGCATTGCTTAAGGCATAATAAATAATCTGTTTTTTCTATATTTAAAGTAGTTATTCATTTAATATGCACAATAAATAAACATAAAAATTAACTTAAATATATGTCATTTTTAGTTAATAAAGTCCAAGTTTCCTTTTATATTTATATTAATTGTGTCTTAAACATTGCCCAGTGTTTAAGACACAATTAATATAAATATAAAAGGAAACTTGGACTTTATTAACTAAAAATGACATATATTTAAGTTAATTTTTATGTTCAATTATTATGCATTAAATGAATTTTTACTTTAAATATAGAAAAAACAGATTATTTATTATGCCTTGGGCATTGTTTAGCAAAACACTTGTTTGTTTACTTTTTATAACCTGCGACCAGAAATCTTATACATGTGACACACATCTTTTAAATATGCGACGAGACCCTTTTCATGTGACCAGGTTTTTAAGGACGAAACACAACAATTTACATCAGCTCGTTAAACCCAATCAATCTTATCAAAACATTATATGATATACCCTTAAGTTCATTCGACATATCAGCAGCTTCGCACTTTATTATAGTTTTAAAAGAAACGTTTTCAATATCAGGTTAACATACATATATACAGCTCTCGTTATTATGTTACTTCGAGCCAAAAGAAAGAAAAAGAAACTTGGGTCCCTTTTATCAAAATTCATTCGACTCTTTTTGTATTACTAGCAAGGTTCTCGCGCGTTGCAGCTGCGGGTACCCTGAAATAAAATTTTCCAGTGAATCATGTATTTTAGTTTATTATGTACCTTTTGACAATAAATTTACGGATATCAAAATTTTCGTTTAGCTCGTGTCCGTTCGGGCTCGAGCCCGTTGGCTCGTGTCCGTTCAGGCTCGAGCCCGTTCGGGCTCAAGCCCATTTGGCCCGTTGCTCGTTTGGGTTTGAATATTTGTATAATATGTTTTGATATTTGTATTAGTTACATTTAATGCGGGAATTGTGTTTAAGTTGGTTGTACAATATGCTTGATAATTTGTATTTTTTATGTAAGTGGTGTTTTAATAAGTGCATTAATTGTATTTATTGACCAGTTAATTAATTGTATTTAATGTACATAATGTTTTATTTATTGTATTTTATGTTAGTATTAATTGTATGTTAGAATTAAATATGAGAGGAATTTCTATAAGTAGTATGATATTAAATGTCTAATTGTGTTGAATCACTTGTACTTTTAGCATTAAAATGTGTAAGGCTTAATTTTAAGTATTCTAAATTTCTAATAATAGTAGGCCTTTGTGCATTATAAGACATTGTATTATTATTTACGTGGGACTAAAATCAAGTTTGTAACAAGATAAGACAAATCGAGACCCTACTTGTTTATTTCGAAACTACAACATTTCGCATGGCCTTTTTTTTTTCTTTTAATAAAACCAGTTCGCAAATAAAAATCCGATTCACATATAAACATACAAGCTGATTATAACATGATTCACATTAGCTATGTTTTTAGATCGAATATGCTTAGGTTTAGTCTCCCTATATCACACGTTAACATCCACATTATATGGTTAGATTATAAGAGCCTTTCATTCGTTATTTCATGTAACTAGTTCTATGATTTCATGTGTGATTGAAACGTATGCATATATCTCTCTTTTAGCCGATTCTTTTATTTATCAAAACATGAAAAATAGAGATCAAATGAGAAGGAAAATAACAAGGATTCGATACTATACTCTGGTGATGATTCGGTGTGAAAGGAAACGAGCACAAGGACTCCAAACTAATAACGAACCGAAGTAACTCAATACGTACCCTATGCAAACCAAGCACCCCTCGATTCAAAACACCACCCCTTGACACCTCTTGTACGTGAGAAAGAAGAAAGAAACCAAGCAGCCGCTCCTTTTTGTGCTAGGGTTTTTATGTGTGAAATAATTTGGTGAGATGATCCGTATAATTTTGTGAGGTGATATAAGAGTGAGGAGCGTGTTATATTGGAGGAAAGAATCAATTAAAACCGAAATTCCTGGGATTGCATATTTATTAGGCGTTACAAGGTAATTAAATGCCTTTATAGTTAAGATTGACTCTCGGTGAAAAATGCCATGTTAACTTTTAGAAATTAGAGGTCATGCTGAAAAATGTCATATTAACCTTGGTCAAAGATGGCCTATAAATGTCATGTTGAAAAATGTCATGTTAACCTTGGGCCTTGGGGATCTTTGGCTCAAATTGAAAAAATCTGGATTTATTTTTTAATAACTCAGATTAGGTTTCACTGTAATATATTACTGGTTATAATGCCCGCGCATGCGCAGGTTTTTTAAAAAAAATTTGAATGATATATTTTTATTTATTAAAAAACTAATAATTTAATTTTTATTTTGTTTGATTTATGATTTTTAATTGTACTTTTTTTTTAATTAAAGATAATCATTTAAAAAGTTTAATCCTTATTAGTTGCATCTTATCTATATTTTTCGTATTTATCTTCTATTTGTATAGTATATTAACAAAACGAATTTAAAAACTTAAAAATATTCTTTTTTTTTTCAAAATATTAGCTAATAAGGAAATATTCTTTTTTTTCAAAATGAAAAAGTACCCACTATGGGTTTTGTTTTATTACTAGACGAGTACCCGTGCATAGCAACGGTTTCTAGCGGCAGATAATTAACGATTTGTGATATTGTGGTGAGTGTTTTGTGTAGCGTTCAAAATAGAACGTGAACATATCATAATGTAATTGCAAACCGGTTGTACTACACGATAACTAAAGTCTAGAAAACATTCTTAACATCTATCAAATAACATATAAAAACATTTAATGAAACTAAAAGTAAAACATTACATCAGTTATGAAATAAAAACTAACGGCACACGTTACTCTTCGCGTAAAACTTCTTGATAAACGACATTGTAGATTATTATTCAAATAACTAAAACTTTTAATTATTTTGACACAATAATAANGCAAACCGGTTGTACTACACGATAACTAAAGTCTAGAAAACATTCTTAACATCTATCAAATAACATATAAAAACATTTAATGAAACTAAAAGTAAAACATTACATCAGTTATGAAATAAAAACTAACGGCACACGTTACTCTTCGCGTAAAACTTCTTGATAAACGACATTGTAGATTATTATTCAAATAACTAAAACTTTTAATTATTTTGACACAATAATAAAGACTTCAGCCCCTATCAATTTCGATTTTTTTTTTATTTTTATTTTTTATTTATTTTTTTTTTTTTTACATAAATGACGACAAACCCTCTAAAGAAGGACACCAAATATACATCAACAACTGCCATCTATAATCAACCTTCCAAACAGCTCTATAATTTTCACCTTGTATAGAAACAAAGAGATAAAAAGAATTCACGCATTGATTATAGTTTTTCCCTGCGGCTATAAACTTGAATTCATTAATGCTTCCTTACTTTCTCGCCTTTTTTTTTTGGTCCCGGTAAGTCCTCCTCTAGCAGCTGTATCAATTTAAGTGTTAGTCATCACATGCCAAAGTGCCAAACATATGAACCAAGAACATATGTGTCATGTACAGTGTGACATAAGTCTTCATATGCCAAACATGTGAAGCAAGAACTTATATGCCGTGTAGAGTGTAACATATTTTGATTAAACTTCTTACATGATAAACATCAACAATTGCTATAAATTCAAATAGTCTCCTAAAGACTGACGACTGCTACAAATTCGTTCATGATAAAGATCAACAATTGCAATATTAAGCTAATATTTGGCATCCATTGGGATGGATAACCACCAGGAAAAAAAACAGATTTTTTTTTAATAGAGATATAGAAATCTATGTGAAATCGATAAACACCAAGTTTCTATCTTCCAAATATAAAGAATTAAAGAGACCACAATGGTTGTATAGTTGTGACAATAGCGATGAGTGAGTTAAGTCATTTAACCTGAAGATGACTTACCAAAATCAGTCTCTAAATGCTTAAATTAGTCCTAACCAAAGAATCGTAAATGAAATAACACCCATTGCCCATCGAGTCACAAACATACATAGATCAATAGTGGCATCAACTTTATTAATCGAATAATATCACCTATAAGCCTATGTAGTAAAATTGTAATTTATTTTCAAATGATTTGCGGAACGTTGTTTCGTGGTTTTTTTTTCAACCCTAATAATATGCGCAATAGTGTATGCACCTGATAGAACCACAACGTCCCTTATATTAAGATCAAGCTCATCAGCTTCTCCGAGTAATTTTCTTCTATGTACTACCCACCAACACTATGTCAATCTTTAGAAACAATAGCCATTGTTCTTTAGCAACATCTCGACACGCTTACTGTAGGCACAACTCAACACAAATCTTAAATCCCCGTTCTTGAGCCGCTCCACTCCTACATGTTCGTCTTGCTCCTACAAAAATTTTCATAATCCACCTATCAATATACTGTACTTATATATACACCATTTATTAATCTGTATATAATTCTCTTCAAGATTAGATGCCATACCTTTGGTTTAGAGGGTCCGGAATCTCATCTTCATCTTGATCATCATGACCGATTATATCCAAGCAACTTTTTTCAATCTCCTTAACCATATCTTCTATCTTTTTCATTTTCTGTCCAAAACACGAGTTTTATACAACTATTCCAGCCAACTTAAAAGAAACTATATCTTAGCAACTTCAAGATTTAATACAAACCTCCAACTTTTTGACCAATGATGTAATTCTTGTCATTGTTTTTGCAGCCTAATCATGCTCAAGGAAAAAAAAAAAGAAAAAACAAACCTACAGTAATATAGTAAGAAATTACTCCATTTCATACATAGCGAAACCACTATATGTCACCAAATAGATTAGATTCATCTTAATCTAATCACCAAATATTTTTCGACTTCAACCACATTAGACTACTACTGAATTTCAAAACACTTGTATCTAGAGTGTAGATAGTTGTGGGTTATTAGATAATAAGGAAACATTCCATCATTCTGGCATATAGACGGTAACTATTTCAACATCAATAATAAGACGCTAATTCAACATCAACAAAAATAGCATCCCCTTGTGCCTTAAACTGCTAATTCAGAGCCATAATTTCATAGCACTTACGCAGCATAGATCTACTCAAGTAGGAGCTTTAAGTTAAGCGGAATAGTGTACTTAACAAGCATTGAAAACGTTCGGAGAGGCCACGACGTCGTCTTGATATCTACAGAAGTTATCATTAACCTTTTATATTTAATTTCAAAAGGGAAATTAACTTGATACTCACGGATTTGCTCGGGTCCATATGGACAGTTAATAGTGATTTCATGATCGGATACATCTTCTATATTGCTTCAGCAAATCATGTTTGTACCTTTGTAATGGCTACTAATGCTTTTAACATGTGAGGGTAAGAAAAAGTTACACGTATGCCGAGTTGTTACAAAGAGGTATATATAACGGTTTGAGTAAATGAAAAGTAATAATTAAAATGGTAAACGGTAAGCCCTGTATTATATACCCGGACCACAAGATAAATCTTGTAAGACCATATATAGTAGTGACACTGACCTCTTCTTTCTTCCTTTCTCGTCGTTGGCGTTTGCTTTCCTCCTCTTCTTGTTTTTGTTTTAAAATTCGCTCATAAAGATCTAACATAATAACGTAACCAACAAAGAAAGTTAGAAATGTACACCAACTAATCGCAGGGAAGCAAAGAAGGTATATAGAGGTGATAAAAGAGGAAGGGTGAGCAGGTAGTGATGGGTCAAAAGGGATAGTTTAGTATGAGTCCAGTAGGACTTCCTTGTCTAAATTTGTCAAACAAAATTATAAATGATTAGTGGCCAGACTTGTGTTGAAACCAAGGCTTTTAATCCTGTGTGCAACATTCTTCTTGCCGCTGCTGAGGAGTGATAATTAGCACATTAGTTAATTATTAATGTACAATGCTTAAGAATGAAATGAAAAATTATTCTTGTTGGTCAATCATATCCGGTCTGGCCTGTTCCAACATGTACTGACAAATGACATATTTTTACCCGAAGCCATTTTGACGTGTCACCTAACCTATTCATCCTCAATACGTACGATGATGATAAAAAAGAGGTGTCACAAACTGAAATTTATTTTTTATATCTAAAAGGGGAATGAGCAGCAAATCACAATCTGTTTATACCTATAGCACAGTACTATTCAGATGCTTAACTTTCTGCATAAAACATCAACTACCTAAAAGGCTTTGTATGCATAAAATTTACTTCCATGCATCAATCCTAGCACAAATATAGGTGTTCCTACTGATCTAGAGGCAAACGCAATAAGATCCTGAGACTCCTGGAGGTTGTACAAAATAGCAGATAGCAAATATTAGCTAATACCATTTTAAACTCTTCCAAAACATCAATATTAGCAAATACAAGTCGCAACTATAGCTACTGAGTCAACGCTAATTCTATACATCTAACTGCAAGTTCTGAGGAACCTCTTAACTAAACAAGTGCCCTTGTTGCAATAGTTTAGTCATAATATCTTAAAAATTACCTGATGACTAATTACACTCCAAGAAATTGCACATTCTAAACATGATAACTTGACGATATAAGAATAATACCACATAAATAAACGCACACTCCGGGGAGTTGGGTGGAAAGTTCATAAGCTCTAAAAACAGTGAAAATCGATAGATGTCAAATAACGACCACTTAGAAAAATATCACTGGCAAGCAAAATCATAGGCGGTAACACATTACGACCAAAAGAGAAAAATTATAGCCACAACAACATCTTTTTCTATCTCACCATTCACCTCATTAAAAAACAGATCCGGAACGAAAATATTTTTATCTAAAATAAAAATTGCACTTGAAAGAATGGTTAGATCCGATCAAAACACAACAAAAGACAAACCCAAAACAACACCAAAACCAAAAAATCACCACCTAAACCACTGGCACCAACGAAACCACCAAAGCTCAAAACATCGGTCGTGTTGGCGGCGGAATCTGTTAGTGCTAGCGGTGGCGGAAGAATAAACTGGTGGTGGTTGTGTTCACAGGTGTTAGTTTTGTATGTGTGTTTGGGTGATAGAATGAGAAAAGATGAAAGATGGTAAAAACGAAAAAGAAGTTGAAATCATACAACATGTATATAACTTGAATTGAAAATCAAATCGAATTGATACAGAATTAGAACTTACCTAAATATTTGATTGACAACATATGAATGACTGGCACCAATCATCTTTTTGATTGTATTTGAATTGACATTAAATGTTTAGATTTGAAACTGTCTTGTGAAGAAGCTTATAGAAGAATTTTCGTGTTAGCATTTAACTTTCAATTCCAACCTTCCATTTTAATGTTTCAGTGTTTCCATCAATGGAAACTTGAAAACTCAACAATTCCATCAATAGAAACTTGAAAACTCAACAATTGACATTGACCATTTGAAAACTCAACAATTGAAAAATTGACCATTTCTCCTTTATAAGTAGTAGAGATAAAAGTATAAAACAGTGATTTACTCATTTTTCAAATCACTTGTGATTTTTAAAAAATAACAAATCACAAGTGATTTTTTTACGAATCCCGTGGGATTTTTTTACGAATCCCATGGGATTTTTTACGAATCCCATGGGATTTTTCTTGACATAAATTTTGGAAAAAAAATCGTCTTTTTACGAATCCCGTGGGATTTCTTTACGAATCCCGTGGGATTTTTTACGAATCCCATGGGAATTTTTGGACGGAAATTTTGAAAAAAAAAACGTCTTTTTACGAATCCCGTGGAATTTCTTTACGAATCCCGTGGCATTTTTTACGAATCCCATGGGTTTTTTCTAGACATAAATTTTGAAAAAAAAATCGTCTTTTTACGAATCCCGTGGGATTTCTTTACGAATCCCGTGGGATTTTTTTACGAATCCCATGGGATTTTTTGGACGGAAATTTTGAAAAAAAAAACATGTTTTTACGAATCCCGTGGGATTTCTTTACGAATCCCGTGAGATTTTTTTACGAATCCCGTGGGATTTTTTACGAATCCCATGGGATTTTTTGGACGGAAATTTTGAAAAAAAAACATCTTTTTACGAATCCCGTGGGATTTTTCTGCACGGAAATTCTGAAAAAAAAAATCGTCTTTTTACGAATCCCATGGGATTTTTACGAATCCCGTGGGATTTTTCTGGACGGAAATTTTGAAAAAAAAAAATCATCTTTTTACGAATCCCATGGGATTTTTTACGAATCCCGTGGGATTTTTCTGGACGGAATTTTGAAAAAAAAAAGTTCGTCGAAAGTATATAACAATGCATATCTATAGAAAGATAATTTTTTTCTCGTCGCGATGGTGTATTTTTCGTAGCTTGAAGATTTACCGTTTGCAAGATATGTTGTTTTTTTAAAAAAAGTGGAAAGTGGGTTTTTATATTAAATGAGCTAAAATTCCAATTTTGCCCTCCCTTTGTTATTTTTTGATTTAATCTTAGCCATTAGATGAAAGGTAGATAATGGTTGAGATTGGCTTATTTGTTTTTTAAGTGATACTTGTTTTGCATAGATCTCACCTCATGCAAAGTTAGTTATTTAGGATCTTTGTTGATTAATGATTTTATTTTATTTTATTTTATTTTTTTTCCGTAAGCTTTGGGTGTAAATTTGTACGTGGGTTGCTTGTTTCTAACCTCATGTTCATGTAATTCAATTAAGGAAAATTGAATGTTTAAAGAGTTAAAATAAGAATGTTCATGTAATTCAATTAAGGAAAATTGAATGTTTAAAGAGTTAAAATAAGAGGTTGAAGAAGAGTAGCTAAAATGACCAAAATGCCTTTTTATGTAAAGATTTAATGAAGATAAACTAACAACTGTTTGGTCAAAGAACCTGTTAGAAATGGACAACCACATGTAGGGGTGTCATAAATCCTGACCCGACCCGGACCCGAACTCGAATAAGGATACTCGGGTCGGGTTACTCGGGTCCAAATTCTAACTCGGGTCAACCCGACTAACCCGATTACGACTTAGGGTCGGGTATCGGGTTCAAAATACTTTCCTATTCGGGTTCGGGTCAACCCGACTAACCCGAATTTTTTTTTCTCTCTCTCTCTCTCTCTCTCTCTCTCTTCTGTGGTGTGCGTCTTCTGTACTCACCACTCTGCCATGTAACCGCGAAGCTCCAATACCCCTTTTTGTTGTTAAGGTTAAGAAAACTATATAAGTTACCATGTAGCATAAATGTAATGGAACTTATCGTTTATGTGAAATTAATACTTAGAATATTGGATATCTATTGACTTGCAAAAGTGTTAGTTCCCTATTTATATGTTTCCTTATATTAAACTACTATAGTTGCTTAACTACTACTGTATACAAGAACAATTACGGTTAAGAGTTTCACATTCATTTGCGTTCTCTTTATATAATAGATGTCATCAGAATTTATAGCATGTGATCACATTGATACTTATGGACTTATGCTCAAGTTACAAGAACCATTAGCGTTCTTCACGATAAGTTTGTTGGAAGAAAACCGACTTTTACAAAGACTCCTAGTCGGCTATTACAATGACACGGGTTGGGCTTGGGACACAAGCCAACCAACCCGACTCCTACTTGACTAATAATAACAAGCTGACACTTAACACCCTAGACGNACAAAAGACAAACCCAAAACAATACCAAAACCAAAAAATCACCACCTAAACCACTGGCACCAACGAAACCACCAAAGCTCAAAACATCGGTCGTGTTGGCGGCGGAATCTGTTAGTGCTAGCGGTGGCGGAAGAATAAACTGGTGGTGGTTGTGTTCACAGGTGTTAGTTTTGTATGTGTGTTTGGGTGATAGAATGAGAAAAGATGAAAGATGGTAAAAACGAAAAAGAAGTTGAAATCATACAACATGTATATAACTTGAATTGAAAATCAAATCGAATTGATACAGAATTAGAACTTACCTAAATATTTGATTAACAACATATGAATGACTGGCACCAATTATCTTTTTGATTGTATTTGAATTGACATTAAATGTTTAGATTTGAAACTGTCTTGTGAAGAAGCTTATAGAAGAATTTTCGTGTTAGCATTTAACTTTCAATTCCAACCTTCCATTTTAATGTTTCAATGTTTCCATCAATAGAAACTTGAAAACTCAACAATTTCATCAATAGAAACTTGAAAACTCAACAATTGACATTGACCATTTGAAAACTCAACAATTGAAAAATTGACCATTTCTCCTTTATAAGTAGTAGAGATATAAAAGATTAGCTTCCTGGGTATTCATGTGGGCTTGTGTTGGGTTATCTTTCTCAAGTATTATAGTCCAAGATGTAAGTTAATGTTGTGAAAATTAAATTCGGCCCATAGGAAACACTTAGGCGTGTGATATGATTCTTTTAGTAGCTTATATATTTTTAAGTTGGTTATTATGTTAGTTAAATTAAGATGTAAACTTGTAGAATTGTTATTAATGAGTTAAGGATTACGTAACTTAGGTTTTAGCTTCATAAAGCTTCTTATGTGTTTAAAGTTTGAGTGGTAATTTGGGAAGTTCAAATGTTTTAACTTTTACGGTTTTACAACCCGACTCCTAAAATGCTACCAAGTTGTGCATTAAGTGTACCAGGTGAAAAAGGAGCTAATTGTACTCAAATCCTTCAAAATGATGCTTGTTTTTAACCCTAATCTTTCAATCCATTGTGAAGTTTTTGTTTATTATCGTTATGTACTTTTGTATCTAGAAATTATATCACTGCAGAAGCCAAATTTAGGACAAATGGGACCGTTAAGGATCTATTATCTCAAAATGCCTCAATGAAAAAAGACTTCAGAGTTTTCCATGTAGTTTACAAAGTAAGCTTACCACTATCTCGCACGCGGCTTATTCTTATCTACTGTATTAAAAGCGTGGAGAACACACAAACCATATTCTTAACATAAGCAAAGGGCTTAGAAGCTTTAATATATGAAGACATCTAATTTTATCCTTTTGATGCTTAAAAACCTTTAGAAATTTGATTCTTAACTTAAGTTATGCTCGAGTTTCCTAATTCCACTTATATACGACTTTGACATATTACCTAGAATCTTAGACAGAAACCTCTTAGTCTATAGCTAACCCGACAACATCTTTTCTACTAACTGAAGTTACAACAACAAATACAAAAGCCGCAAACATTTAACTTCTAATCAGATAAATTAAAGTGGAAACTGCCTTTTGGGATGTATTTCCTTTACATGTCGATCTCAATGGCACAAAAGGGGTGCTACCGTGCCTATTGTATCTGATAGAGGGAAGCTAAAAGAGGTTATATTCAATGGAAACCTCAAATGCTGGGACAAAGTTGCAACAAATGATTATGAAATGCTTCAAATGTAGGTTTATTACGTTAATGACACCATACTACATTTTGGTATCTTAAATTCTCAACACTGGGAGATGCAATTACCCGTATGATAACATAACAGATAGTACAAACTTAGTAAGATCGTCATGGTAGATCTCGAATTCTCAATTGGCAAAATCAATTGTATGTATTGTCATTTGTAATATGTTGCGCAGAAAATCAATGAAAATATATCTCCAGCAAAAAAAAATAATAAATAAAAAATAATAATAATAATAAAAAAAGGCAATCATTACATAAAAGAATATCAAAAGGATTCAACTTCTTTTGTGGAGGGCATGTACAAAGTCCGAGCAATCGCTATTTCCCAGCCCGGACTGCAGGAAGTATTAGACGATAGATAAGTAGTTGCCCAACCCAAATGTATGTGTTCGTGTAAAACCCAAAAATTCGTAAAACTAAAATTACGTATAATTTTGAATTTTTACCTTGACCTTGTGTTAATACAATTTAACTTATACTTTATATTGTGTGAACTAAATTAAGATTAACCTTAGACTAATTTTTAATTATTAAACGTGTCACCAAAATAATGTTTCCTAATAAATTGACTTATCTACACGTTTTGGAGAAGATTGAGATTTCCGAAATTCATTCAAGACCTCCCTAAAATTCGGCCTATCTTAAAACCTTATAACCAATTGCTATTGAAATACTATTAAACACATTAATAGAGAGTTAAAAACTTACCATATAGAAACCACGCTCCTTCCTAACTATTCGGTTAAAAGAAACGCTTCACCCTTTTGACTCCTCCATTCCAACTATGCGTACACCAACACAAACAAAACACAACTGTGAAACCCTAAACAAGACATAAAAACATGGCGGCATAATTTTTCTTTTGAACAGAAGTATCACAAAATCTAAAGAACCCTAAACCTATCAAGACCTACGGCTGCCAGCTTCTTGTTTTTCCCCATTTTCTGATCGACCAAACGAAGTGCAAAAGGGGGAAGGAGGGTCGATTATGATGTCTGTTGTGGGGTTTCGATCATGGTGCATGTGTGGTTCGAAGTAGCAGCTGGTCAAGGTTCAACTTTGGTTCGACCAAGCTATGATGGTCGTGGGTGTAACCTGGTTCCAAGGGCGTCTAGATTGGCTTGCATCGATGTTGTTTTGTTTCCCTATCCTGATCACGCTACGAGGGTATTGTAATCCCATCCTTGTTCGATTTCTTTTACCCGTTTTCTGTTTCCATTATCGGCTAGATACCTTATGTTTTAATCATATAAACATTACACAAAAATCATACCGAGACATAACATAACCTCACATAAAATAACTGATAAAGTCACTCAAGGACCAACCAGCAGATGTGCATGTGTATAAGTAAATGCCACGCATGAAACCATAATAAGATTGTTGCTTATTTACACTATGAATCAGCTAGGGTGGCTCATGCTTAATTTCGAATAAAGAAACACATAAAATCATAACTATTGACACATGAAATAAAGATTCTTGTAATTTAATCTAATCAACTAAACATGAGTTTTGTATTTGTACATCTTTGGTACGTTGATAGCACGACAGAAAACTTGTAATAATATCACATTTTCGAAATTTAAAGAAGTGAAATAGAACTAGATTGTTGTTCCTTTTGGTTCGAATGGTATAAAACAAAGAGATTGGTGTCTGTTTCATGCGTGAGTAGTGTGAGTTCATGTGAAAACTTAAATGGTAATATATATTTATTTCTTATGCTAGTTGCATGTGCATGTTTGTTAGTAGATATCAGAAATATGTATATGAGGTATTCGTGAACTGATGGGGTTGGGTACGAGATTTGGTGAGTTATACAAGTCTAATAACGTATGTATATGTTTTGTTTATTTGGTTCGTGTAAGAGTAATGAAGGGTGTCGTGTGTATATGGATGAAGTGAACCGATGTCGGGTTATAACAAGTCTTACATGATTTTATAAAAATTTTGGGTCGTCGCGGCATAAATATTAAGGTCGTGGGTACGTTAATAAATTATATAAATTATAATGACGGGCCCAAAATTATTATCTTAATATTAATTTATTAAAATNAATATTGACCATTTGATATGGGACCCTTATGATCCGTTCGATAACCTTTTATGACCACACCCTTTGAACCCTGTGAGACTTTGGGTACTCTTTCGGGATAATGTAACGGAAAGTAAAACTCTTGTCAGACCTTGAATATTCTTTTGGATATTATAATGGGAAGTAAAAATTCTTTTCTAAATTACGATATGAAAACATTTAAAGGGGAAACTATTTTATAACGACACTTTTCATATGATTTAAGACCACTTATCAACGGGATGGTTATAAATTCATAAAGACACTTTTGAAGAGCATCTTATGCAAACCTTTATAAAGACCGTTTTATAAATGTCATCCTTTGGAAAATCTCTTTTAAATGAACCATTTTATAAACTCTTAAATGGGATTGTACTACGAACCTTTTTATAAGTGATGTGAACCTACTAAATTGAACTTTTGTTTTAAACTCTCATTATGACCCTTTTGATCATGAACTATGGAACGTTGGGACTTGGATTAATGAACCCTATGGATTGGAACCTTGGCTTTGACCTCTCACTTTTTGACCCTTTAATATTAACTCTTGATGACCCTTTGATCTTGACGCTTGATCTTGAACCTTTGATACTGAACCTTTGAATTTTGAACCTTTGACCATTGAACCTTTGATTGTGAATTGACACTTAAACCTTTGATATTGAACCTTGGCTACATTACCCTTCAGTATTTACCCAGGTATTATGTGTTACTTGTTGTGGAGTAGCCACAACCATAGTATTGATGCACCAATGTTATGTACTCTAGCGGGGCTAGAGAGATGTCCCCCGCCGTCCCTGATTATTGTTATCGACTGCTGCTATGATTATTATTATTATTATTGTTATTGGCCAGCAGGGGCGTATGGATGCATCCTAGTTTTGTGTGATATGTGTGTGGGCTTTTGCCATTATGATGATATGGACTGGATATACTACATGTGTGTGGTGATTGGGCATGCGTGCATGCGGTCCCTTCACATTTGGGAGCTGATCACTCCATTGGGCTACTATATGTGTGTGGATATTGTGTGTGGCCTGGGGGTTAAATACTGAATCCTTTGACTTTAACTTTGATGATTTTGACACTTATTCTTGATGACCTTTTGGTACTTAACTTGATAACTCTTCGTACTCAACTTTGATAATCTTTCTATACCTGACTTGAAAATCTCTTGACATACCTTGACACCACATGTAAAACTCTCTTGTACTTTCTCGATTATCTTATTATCCTGTTGTGCTTGTTTAATTTCATATCTGTTCACTGAGCTTTTAAGCTCAGCCGCATTTCTTTTCTCATGCGGCAGGTTTAGTAAGAAGCTGGGTTATGGACGAAGGTTTCACTTTTGGGCTTAGAAGACTTCACCTTGTAGCATTGGACTGGACTTAGAAGTGACTAGATATTTGTGAGAGTTGGGCTTTGTATTGTTGTTTTAGCCTTTGGTATTTTTGTTTAGTTTGTTTTGTAACCTTGTAACCTTTGCTTAATGTATGTATTCTCCGTTTCACTTGTGTTCTGATTTGACTCCATTATGGACACTTTAGCCCTTCTCGGGTTAGGGTGGTACAGTTCGGGTCCATTAAGGTTTATTTGTCTCATGTGCTTTGTATATGGTTGCTCAGTAATGCATCTTAACCTATGGGATAACCTTAATGGACATTTAACGGACCTCTGGTTATTAACGGATGCCACATCAAACATTTCCCATAATATAATGATGCTACAATAGGAATTTTTAGACGCTTGTACGTGACTATATAATAGGAAAATTAAAAGTTGACAATCTACAATAATAAAAGGTGGCATGTTGAATACATTTTTAAAAAATTATCCCTACATCTTATTAGGTGTTATTCTTTCATTTAGACTCGTCTTTTGAAAAACAACTTGTTGATTTTGGTATATCTTGATGTACTAATTTGCTTTGTAGGTATCAGAATGTAGATGTGATTCATAAAGAAGTGCGCAGATCTTAAATCAAAAGAATTGTTAAGACATGAGATTTGTGCCTTCATTGTGCGTGATCATCTTATCAGTTTATCATGGACATGATCCTGAGATGTCAAAGAATAGATGCACAAAATAAGGAATAAATAAATAAAAATCAGGATGTGATCAGTGCCTTCAAAACTTATTACAATTCGTCAAAGCTGTGATGCCCATTGAACGAGCACGTGGTTTGCACACGAGGAGGCTGAAGGCTCGTCATGCCGCGGTGAATATCCATCACAACTGTGATGATGCATTACTTGCTATAACGCATTTGTAGGCCATTATTCACGAGCATCCTTTTTTTTGACGAAAAACTCACACACCCTTGTTCAAGTAAGACTTGAACTCTCAACCCCTGAAAGGAAACTACCTATAGGCCAAATGCCTTTGGTATTTTGGTGTAACCTTAGAACTTTGTCAAAGTTGTTTTTGGGTGAGCTGAAGTGAAAGCATGGTACATCACCATTTTACCTGAATTCCTTTTTATTGCAGCTTAAAAACAGATACAGATTCTTTGTGTCCATTCCATGGGTAAATTTCATGTCTGCTTAGACAATACCTTTACTAACGTATAGATACTGGATAGCGTTTTTAATAGATAACGAAATTATGTGGACAACTTGATTTATGATTACATAACTAATCAGATTTTTAGTAACGAAATTTTCGTAATCAAAATTAACCTTGATCACATATATGAATGCATAGTATTGGCCTATTGGGTTAAAACATATAAGTTATTTATCATTACTAGTCTCCAGTAACATTGATCTCAAAGATTCTTCTACAAATCCCTATATCATCTATCGCACGAATGTTTTTTTGCAAAACTTGAATCCGCAAACTCTTATTTGATGGGCAACTTACATGACACTAGAGCAAAAGTCATTGATATGAAAATGAGTATATGAGATTAAATTTATACCGCAGGCTTTAAGGCCCCGTTTGGTTTATATATGAGTTTTGGATTTTGATTTGGATTTAGGGTCCGTTTGGTTTAATTTGTGGGTGGGTTTGGAATTGAATTTGGATTTGGTATTGGTTTGAAAGAAAATGGGGATAAGGAAAATAAAAAATTATTTAAATTATGGATTTGTTTATATGTAAATTGAGATATTATAAGTTATTTTGAAAATAAAAAAATAAAAAATAGAATAAATAAATATGTGATTAAGAAAACTAATAAAATAGAATACTATAATCCTATTAGTTGGATTCTTGAAAAGTCACTAGCAAACCATGGTATGAAAATAAATAGAATCTGTCATTCTATTACCTTTTATGTGAAAAGAAAAATGCACCAAACAACTTATTTGTACTTTCTTTGAATCCATAACCCCTGATACACCTATACCAAAGTACCAAACGTACCTTTAAATATGGATTATTATTTGAATTTGGGTTTAATGTAAGAAAAAGAAAATAAATTTATATGTTAAAATTATAAAATGAAATAAATGTTATTTATTTTTAGATGGAATTAATTATTACATATAAAATTAATATATCTTTTTTAAACTTTATGAAAGTTAAATAAAAAATGGTTCAATAAATTATATAGTTGAAAACGCCAATAAAAATGAAAACAAAAACTTGCATTTATTGTGATAAGTATAAAAAGTTAACAATAAGAGAAATGTCAGACATCCATGGGGTCTCATTGGGTTTGTGAAAAACCCATCGGTGAGGGTGTCAAATACGATTGCATAACCCAACTACTTAAACCAAACAATTTGTTTTTCTTTGAAACCATTTCTCAAAGCTAAATACCCCATAATAAACGGACCCTAAGTTTCTAACAAGCACAATCTTTATATAATCATTTGAAATCTAGAATGACTTCATATCAAAGAAAATTGCTAAACATGCTCTAAAGGTTACACTTAAAGTATTCTGTCTACATTATGCATTTAACTTATCTCAATCGACTTTATGTAGCACTAGTTATACATTATTTATTTATTTATTTATATTGTTAAACATAACTCTTAAAATTACGTTTACCAAAACACCTATAAAAAATTGGGATACATACTTAGATTATAAAAGCAGATTTACTTTTTAATAATACTAGACGAGTACCCGTGCATAGCAACGGGATTTTATAGCGATAGATAGTTTATTGATAAAAAAAAGTTTATAGGTTATAAACGGAAAATAATAAAAGTTTGAAGATTTGGGAATTAAACATAATGTTTTTAAACCCGGTTCGACCAGGGTTGTTCAACCGGTTGAACCGTTCTGGTCGGAAAATGAGTTGATTTAAACCGGGTCAACTTGCTAGGTTGGGTCGAAAACTGGTCAAATTAAACTGGGTCAACCCACCGGGTTTGAAGCGTCCCGGGTCAACCCTGTTTGTGTTTTAATTGGTCGTATTTAATTTGATAGATATATTTTTATTTGGTTGTACAATGTAAATAAATCATTGTACTTTTAAGTAATGGATAATGTTTTGAAACCCGGTTCGACCCGGGTGGTTCAACCTGTTGAACCGTTCTGGTCGAAAAATGAGTCGATTTAAACCGGGTCAACTTGCTAGGTAGGGTCGAAAATGGGTCAAATTAAACCGGGTCAACCCGCCGGCTTTGAAGCGTCCCAGGTCAACCCGGTTTGTGTTTTAATTGGTTGTAAAATATGAATAAATCATTGTACTTTTAAGTAATGGATAATGTTTTGAAACCCGGTTCGACCCGGGTGGTTCAACCGGTTGAACCGTTCCGGTCGAAAAATGGGTCGATTTAAACCGGGTCAACTTGCTAGGTTGGGTCGGAAATGGGTCAAATTAAACCGGGTCAACCCGCGCGGGTTTGAAGCGTCCCGGGTCAACCCGGTTTATATTTTAATTGGTTGTACAATGTAAATAAATCATTGTACTTTTAAGTAATGGGGTGTTTTAATAAGAGTATTAATTACATTTCACTTTTCTCTCTCATTTGACTATTGTTGAAAACTCAACATTTCACTTTTACCATTTTTCCATTATAGAAGTATAGATATAGATATAGATATAGATGAAACCAAAAAATAAATTTTAAAAAAATCTGTGAACAGCACAACAATTCAACATCTCTTCTGGCCCAGAGCTAAAGGCCCAAATCAGATATATATTTCAGACAAGGCATGAACATGACCATGAGGCATGAACATGGGTAGGATTAAGAAATTCAAAGCATTAGCAAATGTAGGCTTTAAAACCTTTACTCCAACTGAGATTGCACTAAAAACTCATACCCATTTCACCTTTTTACTGTAATATTTGAACTTTATATATAGGTTTGTGATTGTTGATCGTTATGTATATCATAAGAAAATGGTTGGTTGTGATAACTAAGGGTGGGTGTGTGTGTTAGCTTATACAGCGGGCTTAAGAGATTACGCAAATTTAGAAAAGCTCGTGGCTTATTAGTTTATTAAGTTGAGCTTATGGTCTTAAGTAAGCTATAAGCTTCATTTTATAAACTTGTAAAGCAAAAAAGTAGGTTTGTGAGATTTTATAAATTTGCATAACTTCGTAACTCCACTATATAAGCTAACTCCAAACACTCCATAAAAGGGTGTTTGGGAGTGGCGAGTGCGTATTATTTCTACTGGGATGTTTGGGATTGATATTTTATTCCTCTTATGTTAATCTGCTCATGTCGGGGTGTTTGGGATTGATTATTTTCTCTGCTTATGTTAGGCTGTTTGGGAGTGCGTATTATTTCTGCTTATAGTGGGGTTTTTGGGATTGATTACAGTTTCCCCTTATGTTAGGGTGTTTGCTATTGCTTATTATTTCTGCTTATGTTATGGTGTTTGGGACCCTTTTTTTTTTTTCCTTAATTTATGGTGTTCTTAAGGGAACTTTACACAATTTGACTAATGAGTAACTATCTAACACTAGAAATTTACTTGCTATTTGTAATAGTTGACAGTCACTCTTGCTAACCGGCTAAACCAAAGAAAATTCAGCTTAGAGAATGAGTAGCCCGCAAGAGAATGAAAGCGTCAAGTACCTATATGCTGCTTAAAATAAGCACTTTAGAAAATAGTGTTTGAATTATCTTATTAAAAACGCAATAATCATGGGAGAACGATTTTCTTAATCCTATAAAAGTTTCTAGATTAAGGCTTTTTTT
>LBNU01021788.1:44245-78399 GCA_014162995.1 Artemisia annua
TTTTTTTTTTTCCTTAATTTATGGTGTTCTTAAGGGAACTTTACACAATTTGACTAATGAGTAACTATCTAACACTAGAAATTTACTTGCTATTTGTAATAGTTGACAGTCACTCTTGCTAACCGGCTAAACCAAAGAAAATTCAGCTTAGAGAATGAGTAGCCCGCAAGAGAATGAAAGCGTCAAGTACCTATATGCTGCTTAAAATAAGCACTTTAGAAAATAGTGTTTGAATTATCTTATTAAAAACGCAATAATCATGGGAGAACGATTTTCTTAATCCTATAAAAGTTTCTAGATTAAGGCTTTTTTTTTTTTTTTTTTTTTTTTTTTTTTTTTTTTTTTTTTTTTTTTTTTTTTTTTTTTCTCATTAGGGTCTTAATAGAAGCATTTTGTCTTATTCGGTCAGAGGTTTTCTCATCAAGTCTGATTTTTTATAAAAAAAATTACGTTAAGCTCTGAACTGCATGTAAAAGTGCGTTTGAAGGTTTATCTCGTCATATGGAAGAACATCTGCACAATTTCCGACATTGGTGGTTTTGACTATGATGGTCTAACACTTATGTTTTTCTCCATATTATGTCATTAAGGAAGATTGTTAGTTTTGCCATGTAGGTTAATCCAAAAGATGCTATCAACCTAAAAGACGTGTTGGAGGAAAATATAAGCTTGAAAAAGTATAAAGCTAACTGTGAAAATGAAAAACTCCAATGACGAAGACAGAGATTGCTGTTACCATATCCGTCACCTCAGTTCCCTGTGCTTAATCCATGTATTACATATATCTCATTCATAGTTTTTCTGAATCATACAAGCAATTTTTTGGTTACAAATTACCTTATAAAATAGAGGTTTGGTTTCAGCAGGTTATCCGGTCTGCAGTTCAACAAGACCCATGCTTTACAGCTCTACGTCGCTATCCAATATTAATATATCAACACCAACACCAACCACTATCCAACCAACAACACTAGAGCAAATGGATAATGTTGAAGATGCTGCCCTGTTAGCTTTTAAGCGACCTCGGGGACCACCTTTAGTCATGAAAGCCGAATCATCTAGTTCCAAATGGTTTCACCAACACCTTCAGGTAATGGGTTTAACTTTGACTTTCGGGCAGAGTTACGTAGATTTTTGGGTAATTGTTTGACAGTAATAGGCGTCTGGAAAACAATCCTCTAATGCCTTAGTCGTATAAATAAAAGAAAAGTTCCATTCTTTGAATCAATGTAAATAAGAAAATGAAAATTAACTGGCATACAAAAGATCTAAGGAAATGCCGGTGGGTTTTGCTTAGAAAGTTAGGAAGGAATACGATTCTCTTGATGAGGATGACACCTTGGATTATGATTCTGATTCCATCAGTATCACATACCAAAGGTGTCTCAAAAATTGATAGTCTTCAATTACTAAATTTCGTATGGTTATTTGTGCTTTTGTGGTATTACGTGTTATGTGCTTTTAGTAACGGTGGTGGGGTTTGAGCTTTTTGTTATGGTGTTGTCTTAGGTGAATGTGGTCTTTCTAGTCATGTGTGTTTATTTTTATGTTTGGTGCTTTTTATAGGTTTTTTTTCGGTGCTTTGTAATTTCTAGCTTGTTGTTAGTTTTTTTAATGAATTATCTTTGCCGTTCAAAAACTTAATCAGCTTATGTTTGTAATAATAAGTTATTCCTTATTATGCATATATATTTGATTTAACTAGTTGTTAAATGTTGTGTATGTACATGGAACCTCAACATGAAACTAAAAAATGTCTGCGGGTCGACATGACTTTGACATATCCTGAAAATACAAGAATTGACCCGTTTACCCAACCTGCAATTTTAGCCACTTTTGTTTAAACGAATTTTTCCTACAAATGGCAATGGGTTCAAAAAGTTGTCAAATTGTTTGAATCAAGTTTGCAATCTTAACAGCAGATGAGTATTAATTTTCATTATATTTTTCTTTCTTCAGTTATCAATTTATGCTCATATGTTTTTTTCAGGTTGTGCAAGTTTATTCTGCTTGCTGATCCATCATGGAATTCTGGAAATCGATGTTACATTCTGTAACACTATTTTAACCTTAGCAATCCATTTCAAACAAATATATTAGAAGTCGGCAGTATTATATATGGCTGTAATTAAGGATTTTTGTTAGAAAGAAGCGGAAATTTAACTATATACTGTAGTTTTTATTTTAAGAGTCTGATGCTTTTAGGAGCTGTTGTGATATTAAAAAGCTTGAGGTTAAAGCCTAATTTAGATCCTGCATTTAGAATAAATATAGACCTGTTGTTTTTTGGTTTTTGAACTTGCTGATAAGAGGTCTGTGATACTGAATTCAGTTAAGAGTTGCAGGTCAAAATACTGTTTGACTTTCTTATTGGGGTTAAATATGGCTATAATATTTATACTATTACATTTCGAATTTTCTGGTGGTGCGTCAGCGTGCGTTATGTAGCTGCTCGCTGTAGAAAATTAAGAGCAGATGTGTATATTTTGGTTTCCACTTCCTCAGTTATACCGCTCTATATATGGATAGACAATTCTGCGCAAGGTCCTTTCTTGGTACACCAATAATATTTTGTGTCCTTGTAGCATAAACGAATGCCACAAAACCTTATAATATCAAGGCTTTCATATCTAAAATATGTTATCAGTTCCAAAACCAGTTGCATGCTGTTATAGGATCCAAGACACCGTAAAATGTAGGTGGATTTATGACTAAGAAATTCTTACAGTTCCATTTTTTATGAAGATGGATCTATAATCTATTGTTGATCGCGTTGATGATAGTTTTAATGATCTTTATATGTTACGGAGTATAACAATGCTACTAGTACATATCAATAAGACATGTCAATTTTGTTGACACTTGTTCCAGTGGTTTTGATAGTAATGTATTATAACATGGTGATTTTGTTATCAACAATCCGATATTTCGAAATAGTGGTCTTGATTAGGTGTAACGCGAGCCACTCGTGGGTTACTCGAGCTCGGCTTGTAAGAAGCTCGACTCGGTTTTGAGTTTTATGAACGTGAGCCGAGTTGAGCTTTGGTTTGAACTCATTTAATCCATGCATTAAGCTCGATTGGACCTGCGAGTTTATACAAGCTTTAGCATACATAATTGAGATACGTAGGCTTGGAACTAAGTTAACCTTAAAATATCAAATAAGGTTCAACTTTTTAAGGCTCAAGTTCAAGTCGCACTCTTATCTCTTTTTATGTTTTTTATTCGAAAAATACAAATACTGAAGAAGTGAGCCCAAGCCGAGATCATGCTACAATATAAGGCTCAAAACGAGCTCGAGTTTTGTCAAGCTGGCTGCTCGGCTCTTGACTTGTTTTCGGTCGATGTCTTGATCGATTAGTGGTAATTCATATCCAGTAATTAATATTAAGTAATACTATTTACAATAATAATTCAAAACATGGCCTCCTTCACTACTTGTTGCACTATTAGATGTGTTTTGACTTTTGATTGATTTAATTGAGCTGTGGTTTTATTTTGTTTGTGTAGTTAAGGTGTTACTAGTTACTACAAGTCAGTTTGTTTGCAATTATTATACATTTACTAGCAATACATCATTTTTCTATAATGTATAGCAACTAGTCTCTTCGATATTAAGTGATTTTTTAGGTAACATACAAACACAACTTATCTAAATTGTGCGACTTAAATCAGTTATATCTTG
Source organism: Artemisia annua (assembly GCA_014162995.1). Taxonomy (NCBI): domain Eukaryota; kingdom Viridiplantae; phylum Streptophyta; class Magnoliopsida; order Asterales; family Asteraceae; genus Artemisia; species Artemisia annua. The sequence goes on from LBNU01021788.1 coordinate 47,931, forward strand.
TTTACATTAGTACGTACTTTATAAAATTTCCACTTGTGGTAAAATACCCACAAGAAGATGGAGCTCTACTATTTGCTAGAGTACTGTAGATTTTTAACCCAAAGTGAATAGTATAAAATTTGTTGTGAATAGACAATAACACCCTTTGACAATTATTGTTTGATGTGGTGCTTGCTTTTGCTTTCCCTCCATCTTGCAATATTTAGGTCCAAAGTTAGAGCGCCAAAATCACCCGCCAAATGGTGTTTCTCCCCAAGCCTATAGAGTATAGACTATAGATGATATTTTAACCTGTAGTCTAAATAAAGACAATATAATAATTTATTAACATGATTTTAATATAATGTCTCAAACTAGTCCGCTACTAAATTTATAAACAAGTCTATTTTCCTAAAATACCAATAGAATTTTGCCATTTTATTTTATCATCTACAGTTATATAAAAGGATTGCGGGTGTGTTTGGTAAAAGTAGCAAGTTGTAAGCAGTAGCATCACCGCTCACATCTTTTTTAAAAAACATTGAAAAAATGATCATTTTTAGAAAATAGAAAAGCTCACCGCTCATTTACCAAACAAACAATAAAAATCAAAAAAGCTTATTGCTCATCGCTTATCGCCCCAAAAAGCTCAAAAAAGCTCCGCGCCAAACATATCCTACACCTAATGAGTTACATAAACACAACTACTATGGTTGTGTTTGGCGCGAAGCATTCAGGAGTATTTAGGAGCGGTGAGCTGTAAGCGTTGAGAGTTGTAATTATTAATGCTCATTTAACAAGCAACAATTAACCTTATCTATTTTGTAAGAATGCTCATTTTTCAACACTCCGTGAAGTATTTTGCACAGGTCTTTGTGGGATCTTGGATCAATCATGGATGAACTTTATAATGAAAAACAATCTGAGTATGCATCATCTGATGCAGGGACTCGGTATGAGAACAGAAAGGGTGGGTTTTTGTTCACAGAAACACACGTTATTCTTATTAAAAAACCACACANTGATTTTAATATAATGTCTCAAACTAGTCCGCTACTAAATTTATAAACAAGTCTATTTTCCTAAAATACCAATAGAATTTTGCCATTTTATTTTATCATCTACAGTTATATAAAAGGATTGCGGGTGTGTTTGGTAAAAGTAGCAAGTTGTAAGCAGTAGCATCACCGCTCACACCTTTTTTAAAAAACATTGAAAAAATGAGCATTTTTAGAAAATAGAAAAGCTCACCGCTCATTTACCAAACAAACAATAAAAATCAAAAAAGCTTATTGCTCATCGCTTATCGCCCCAAAAAGCTCAAAAAAGCTCCGCGCCAAACATATCCTAGACCTAATGAGTTACATAAACACAACTACTATGGTTGTGTTTGGCGCGAAGCATTCAGGAGTATTTAGGAGCGGTGAGCTGTAAGCGTTGAGAGTTGTAATTATTAATGCTCATTTAACAAGCAACAATTAACCTTATCTATTTTGTAAGAATGCTCATTTTTCAACACTCCGTAAAGTAGCATTTAGGAGCTTTGAACATTTAAGAGTTGCTTTACACATTATGATTACACCTATAGTTATGTTACCAAGCGTTTTTATAGACTAAAACTACTACTGCTCACATCTACTATTCACAACTATTGCTTACTACTACTGCTCACTCTACTGCTACTTTTGCCAAACACGCCCATTTATGTGAGTGTGTTTATTCTTGAGAAATAACATTGAGCTTACTTGAAATTTCAACTAGGGCAAATGCGTAAGTTGCTACGTCAACGAACATGAGTTATTCTCAGTTTTCTTAATAAACAAAATCGTCTTTTCTTAAGAAAAAATATGTTAAAGACATAAAAATAAAATAAAAAATGCATGCATATGTGTTCATATTTCAGTTCCATAATATAATAAAAACGTAAAAAAGCGTGAATAGTTGTGTTCAAAGTATTAGCTAAAAATAAGAAAATTTGACTTTTTTAAATACTTTGCCATATGATTTTAATTTGAACACTTTTTAAGTTTTTATGCTAATATAGTATTTTTCTTCTTATAAAAATGTGAAAAGTGGGCTTTCTTACTTTCTAACTTAAGGTTGTTCATTTTGTCCAATCCAAATCATATTAGATGGATTTGTATATAGTAAAATTTAGAAAGGGATGATCACTTAAAAATATTTCGATTAAGATTGGTTTTACAATTAAAATATTGAAACAAATGATATCGAGAGTAAGATTGGTTTCGATTCGCTCATTTCATGTCATCATTTTTCTCGTAATTAAATCATTTAATACATAGACCTAAAAAATCAACACATTAAATATAAAGATTAGATAAGTTTATGTTAATTTGGATTAATTTTTTAGTGGTAATCCAAACTAAAAATACACGGTTAAATTTCTCTATTTTTCATATATACTGAGCTTACACAATTGCACTTATGCATATTTAGAATGGAAAATAGTTGAAGTTTAGATTCAAGACCATATAGATTTTAATGAATGCAATCTATAATTACAATACTATACATTTAGAGAAAATTATGAACACTAAAATATTAATAAAAATATAACTATGAACAGTAAAAAAATAATAAAATACTAATATAAAAGTTACCCCCTATTAATTAAAAAAGCATACAACATTCTTTACTACAAAAGTTATATAAACACCCCTTTAATTATTAATTACTTAGAATAATAGTAAAATGTTAATGCAAAAATTACAACATTACTAATTTACTCTTTGTTATGAAACGCACATTACTGATGTATTTATGATGTGTATGATAGAGTGTGTGCTACTAAAAAACAGGTTTTTATTATCATAATTTTATTAAGTGTCTTTTAAAATAAATTCCAACTAATTTGACTCAAATGATTTTTTTCTCAAGTTGCTACCTTTTTATGTGAAAATAAAACTTAAAAAAAACACGTATATATCCAAATATATTTTATTTAATCACATTTTGTTTTAACTTTCTACTTCTTTTAGTTACTTGTTTCTTAAATGATAAACCAAACAAAAAAACAATATTCCAATACTTATTAAAATGATAAACTTTGTAACACCCCCAAAATAAAGATTCGCGAAAGCATACATGTTTTGGGTGCTACGAAATAGGAATCACAACACAAGATATAGAGAACGAATTTAAAAATCCGTTTTAAAATATATTACATCATTTAAAGTCAAATGTTATACATGAGTTCAAGTTTTTAATAAAAGTAAGGCCCAGTTACATGACTGTCCCAAAGTTTCAGAGTTATGCTTGTGTAAAAACACTTAAGATTCTTATGACCAATGTCATGCCCTGCCTTCAACATAAACTTACTTAAGCACCTGAAAAACATGCTAAAGTCAGCTAACGCTGGTGAGTTCATAGGTTTAAAGTAAATAAGCATGTATGGACCATAGCAATAATCAGCAAGCACACACACTAATACCGTATGCAACACTAAGGTCAACCAACCGAACTAGACAACAGTATGCCAAAGGCATAAGTACAATAAAGGTGCCCACGAGTGGTAATCCTCAGTCACTCGGTAAAGGTCGTCATGGTATACGTCTGCTTTGGCCTAATGTGTGGCCAACCGAACGTAGGAGTCACCCTCAATAGATCTATTTATATCATACGCGTTTCCCATCGGGAATTGACGGTTGTTGATAGTGGGCAAAAATGGGATTCGAGCAAACTTAGGTCTTTTCGCATACAAGTGTGTAAAAACAAGTTCAGTTTAGGTCCATGAAAATAGTTTTGCGTGCGGCGTTTGTTTTTTTCAGAAAAATGTGAAAAAGCTCTCAGTAAATTACGATACTTGTCAGTAACTATCCGAAATGGAATATTTTATGTTTACTGACAAAAATATACTTTTTCAGTGATGACTGTAAGCTACAGTGTGCAGGACAGCTCCCGAAAATGTTCAGAAACGTACATAAACATGCAGAAATATGCAAAAATGCCTATATTACTCAAATTAAATACAATAAATAGAAATTTATTATTAAATTAATTTATGAAAATTACCATTTGTCACAAACTTAAAATATAGTACATTATTATATATAAAAGTATATTATCGGGTTTCAGGATGTAACATTTAGGATTGCTTATTTTTATGTTTATGTTCTATTTATAAATAAATACTTAAGAGGTGCTTAATAATTTATTTTAACAAAATAGTGTTTAATTTGTTCATTTTATAAAGAATGCTTTGTTACCCGAAAGGTTAAATATTTAGTTGAAAATATCGATCGAATCAATCTATAAGAGGTTAATGGTTTCATATTATGATAAACTATACGATCTATATTTATCTCAAAACATTTACCAACATAAGCATATCCAGACATAGTAAACAATCAAAAATAAATTAAAGCTCAAAATACACAATACTAAATAGATTATTCATTTTTAATGGTACAATATGTCATGCATATAATATTTTAGTTTTGATTTAAATTTCAATTAACTATTTGTTTATGTGGTTTACAATTTTTTTATGACATTGAAATTCAATGAATTAGGTTGTGAAGCAACTAAAAATATAAATAAGAGGCTAGTTGGAATGGCCTTGAATTTGCCAATTTGTAACATGTTTGGTTGACATGAAGTAATACAAAATTTATGGCATAATATACATTATTTATAATTCATCAATAATATAATAACGAATAACATTTATACTTCAACATACATGTATTTGAAATAATATATTTAATGTACAATATAGTATAATATATTTAATATATAATATAATATAATATAATATAATATAATATAATATAATATAATAATAGCAATATAACATAATACAACAATATTTGATGAAATTACATATAATATTTTATAAATATAACAACATACAATGATATTGATAATAATATAATAACTCTACTATTACTATAATAATTAATAATCAATTACTATTATTATATTATTGTTATTATCATTGTTGTACATTGTTATATTTATAAAATATTATATGTAATTTCATCAAATATTGTTGTATTATGCATATTGCTATTACATAATTTTTATTGACAGTTAATAACTATACTATTGCTATTATTATTACTATTATAATTAACAATTGACAATCAAGTACTATTATTATATTGTAGTTATACATTGTTATATTTATAAAATATTATATGTAATTTCATCATATATTGGTGTATTACGTATATTGCTACTCCGTATTATGTAGATTTTATTGACAGTTAATGATTTGAAATCAACAAATTTGTTTATACACCAACAATCAATGAATGCACATCAACAAGCTATTAGAAAAAACTAATGCAATAACTACAAAAAGGATAATAATGATATCAACTAATATGCTAATTATACATAAAGTCAATGTTACAAATATGTTTACTTCCAATTATCCTAAAGGTAACAAGTTTAAATTTGTATCAAAATGTAAGATTTTAAATAAGAATACAGAAGGTAAGAGATGAATAATTTTAAGCCATTAAAATTTATTTTTGTCATTTATAGTCGAAATGAAGTAATAGGCATGTGATTTTTTTATAACCTTAATAATCATAAATGTTTTATTATTATTATTATTATTATTATGATTATTATTATTATTATTATTATTATTATTATTATTATTATTATTTATTTATTTTTTGTCAATTTTGACATCAATCATTTTTGTGAGAGACTATCATAGAGAATAAGTTTTGTTAGACATATAACTCAAGCATAACACTTATAAGTAATTCATGACATGAATCATCATTAGTGCCAAATCGAACAAAGTATATAAGAAAATTATATATCAGAACATCAATCACGAAAAAAAAATATTGCCACATCGAGAACATTACAATAAAATATTACTTTTTCTGTTCTAAAATAATTGTCCACTGACAAAAGACACGTAATTTAAGAAAAACATAAGCATTACAATTTTTTTCTTACTTTTTGCAGAATAACAGTTTTACCTTTAACTAATTAATATATATTAATTTTTTAAAAATTTGTAATAATAACCTTAGTGAGAGACTGAGAGTAATATAGTACACTTGATATAAATTGCTTTATCAATTTTTAAAAGTAAACAATACATTTAAAAAAAAAAACCAAAAAGAAAAGATGTAAAAGTATAATAAACTCAACACTCTTATATGAAAAGGAAGATGATTTGCACATTTCACAAAATAATTGAGATACTCAAATTAATTGTGTTTTGGTATTTATACCATCACATTGATAGTGTAAAGGTAACTGTGAGGGTATAAATGTTCAAACACAATAAATTAAAATTAGAGTATTCTCTCTCTCTTTAAAGCAAAAAGAAGAGTTTTTTCAGAGCCAATCAATCACTGTAAATTCTATGAAATTAGCAAAAAGAAGTAAAAATAAAAAACCACCACAAGTCCGCCAAAACCAAAAAGACAAATTCACCCTCGCCGTTATACAATAGATACGGTACTTCCTTCGTAAATAAAAAGAAAGAAACAACCCCTAACCCAAACCCAAAAATAAAAACTTATTTATATTTTTATGTTCGTCTCCCACACCGCAACTCTCAAACCCAAAACCAATTTTTATAAAAAAATTTTTATAAAAAATTAACACAACAGATTCATCTTCTTCTTCTTCTTCATATTCACCTCTTGATTTAATCCTTCAATAATTAATTGATCTATTGAAAACTGAATCTCATATCCACACATTCCGATCTCATCTCATCTCATCGTAAGTTAACCAAACCAAACCCTAGGGTTTTCAATTTTTCAATTCTATTCAATTTTGACCAGTTTTGACCAATTCAAAGTATTTAATTTTCAATTGAATGCTTGTTAATGTGTTCGCCCTTATTAATTTTGACTAATTTGTGTTTTTTTGATGTGTTTGTGCAGGAAATTAGGGCTTGGATTGAAAAGTATGAGTTTGAATAGTCCTGGAGGTAGAAGATATTGAAAAGCTGTTGTTGTTATTTCCATGGGCGATGGTGGAGTTGCATGTGTTTATTCGCTTCGTTTCGATACGTTTTACGGCGAAAGTAATGAGAATGTGAAAACTATGAAGAAGTTTAGTAAAAGTCATAATAATAATAATAATAAAAAGTTTTTTAGTGTAACTAGTGGTGGTGGTAATGTGGATTATGATAGTGAAGAGGAGGTGTTAGTTGAAGAGGAGAATTGTAAAAGCGCGAAAAACGGTTACGGTTTTGGTAATGAGGATGATGATGAGGTGGAGGAAGGTGAGCTCGGGAGCTGGGATGAGCCGAGGAAGTTCGAGATTAGGAGCGAGGTTGAGAAAGGTGAGATTATATCTGACAGGTGGCGGAAAGGGGATAATGAGTTTGTTTCGTGGCGGAAAGGTTCGAGTGCGAGTGTGAGTGGAGGGAGGAGAGATTATGAGGTTTCGGATGAGGTGGAGAAAGGTGAGTTTATTCCGGATAGGTGGAATAGAAATGAGGAGAGTGGTTATGTTAAAACGACGAAGAGATATGATTCGGTGAATGTGAAGAATAGTAAAGGATGGAAGACGGGGAGGAATGTGTCGTCTGGGAAGTATTCGGGTGAGAAAAATGGGAGTGGGCAGTTTACGAAGAAGAGTAATGCGAGGTGGGAGGGGAATAACAGCAGAGAGAGGACGCCGAGGATAAGTTCGAAAATAGTTGACGAGGAGGGGCAGATAAAGGAGGATTTTAGTAACGGGAAGAGTCATGGAACTGGAAGGGAGTTTCCGTTAGGGAACCGTTTGAAACGACCTAATGTTCATGTGGATAATACTGACAGGAAGCATCATGGTGAGTTTAATGAATACGCTCCGTATAAAAGCAGGAGAATTTCTGATGACGGGAGCAGGTATAATGGTGAGCAGTCGTATAAAAATTCTGCGTCTGCGAGGACTGTAAATTCGGAAAGATATTCTTCTAGAAACTGTGAATCTCCAGTGTCGTCTTCTAGAGGGTATGATAGGTATAATAGTAATACCAGTCCACGCCATGTTGACCGGTCCCCACCGCGTCGTCAGTATGATTACCGTGATCATGAAAACAGGAGCCCAGTTCGTCGTGAGAGGTCTCCGTATGGTGGTAGGAACCGTCATTATGATTACAGAAATAGAAGTCCAAGTTATTCTGAACGGTCCCCACATGACCAAACTCGGGGTTATGATCGTAGGGAGCGCACTCCTAGTTATAGGGAGCGCACTCCGAGTTATTCTGAACGGTCCCCGTATGAGCATGCTCGGGGTTATGATCGTAGGGAGCGTACTCCGAGTTATTCTGAACGATCCCCGCATTACGATCGTAGAGAGCGAACTCCAAGTTATTCTGAACGATCCCCTTATGAGCATGCTAGGGGTTATGATCGCAGGGAACGAACTCCAAGTTTAACGCCACCGCCTCCTCCGCCGCCACCACCTAGTCGGGGTAGGTCGAATAATAAAAAAACGAGTTCAAGTGAAAAACGGAAGAATCATAGTAAAAGCCAAGACGAAAAAGTGAAGTCAAGGGAGACACAAACCGTTTCTAAAGAGTCTGAGATTAAAACCGCAGTCGATGCATGCGATGTATCTGCTGAGAAAATTAGCCGGCCGACATCTCAGAAAGAAGACATTAAGCAAACCCAGGAAGTGAATGGAGCTGCTGAGGAAATGCTTTCGATGGAAGAAGATATGGATATATGTGATACCCCACCACATGTTCCCGAGTCAGAAACATCTGTTTCAACCTCCGGAAAATGGTTTTATTTGGATCATTTTGGTGTGCAACAGGGGCCGTCGAGACTGTCAGACCTGAAGATGCTTGTGGAAGAAGGTTTTCTTGTCTCAGACCATTTTATCAAACATCTGGATAGTCAAAGATGGGTAACTGTTGAAAATGCAGTTTCACCAGTAGTGACAGCTAATTTCTCCTCCAGTTTTGTTGACTCTGTTACTGAGCTGGTTAGTCCGCCCGAAGCTCCTGGAAATTTGTTAGTAGAGGCGGGTGAGTTGGTTCCAGCTAGTAATCAGACAGATGAAGAGGTTTTACCTGTTTCTGTAGAAACTAGTGATGACTCAGAGCCGAAAGAAGATCTTCGAATTGATGAAAGAGTTGCAGCACTTTTTGACGGGGTTACCAGTATTCCAGGCAAAGAACTTGAGACGGTTGCTGGTAATTGTTTTTTTCCCTTCTGTATTCTCTCTTTTTTTTTTATAAAAGTTTCTGCTCTGATCTTTGTATTAACGACACGGATTTAAAAATAATTTTCTGCAGAAGTGCTGCAAATCACTTTTGACCATGGTGAGCTGCAGAGATGGGGATACTCTGAAGGTATTACTTTTATATATTCCCTTAAAAAATTGGCAATCTTGGTTAAATCTTAAATCATAGTGATGTTACACGTGAAGTAAAACATGATCTGTCTAGTGGCCGACACACTTTGCTGATATGTTTTATATTTAGAAATAGATGAACATGATGATGATATGACAGAGCATATTGTCGGGTACCTTATGTATAAATCACGTGACGTGATGGTGTTGAAACATATGACATACTGTAGGTTACATATGCTAAGAAACGTGACATGATGGTGTTAGGACATAGAGCGTATTGTCAGCTATATATAATTATATATATGCCTAATATATGTGTTTTTTCCGGATATCTTAACTTTCTTTGGCATCGTTTTCCATGTTTACTTAAAGAACCGCGTTTTTCATCATCATGTATCCTCTGGTTGACTATATTAATACCATCTAGAGGTGCCAATTCTTGCCCAGTCGGTTGTGTGCATTGATAACCTAAAGAATATTTTTTATTAATTGTTTTGGTTTTGAGTTCCATATCTGCAGATTCAGATGGGTAAGATATACAACTATTTTACCTGTACACGGTACACCTGATACTAAGATATGTAGCCTGATAATGTTAGGACGTATGTGTTGGTAAGGCTATAGGATTTAATGATGTTTGCCTAAACTCAACATACATACAGAAAAGCCTACGCCCTTACCAACACATACGTCCTAACATTATCAGGCTACATATCTTAGTATCGGGTGTACAGGTAAAAGAGTTGTATATCTTACCCATCTGAATCTGCAGATATGGAACTCAAAACCAAAACAATTAATACAAAATATTCTTTAGGTTATCAATGCACACAACCGACTGGGCAAGAATTGGCACCTCTAGATTTCTTATTATTTATAATGGGGAAATAAGTAAATTTTGGAAAATAATCTTTGAGAAATAGGATAAGTTGCATTCCTTAGTGGCACATCTATAAGGGATATAGGAAGTACTAGCAGCCAACCGAATGTATGTAAAAAGCCTGAGAACAAGTTTGAAAATGATGACATGGTTTTTTCATGTATGGAGATGGCCTTATACATGTTCTCTAATTTGTTATGTAAAAGTTGTTCATCTTTATACTGCGTTTAAGTAAGAATGTAAATTCATATATTGTTTTGAGAAATACATGACATGATAACTATGCTTGGATTGTGTTCATGACATTAGCTCTTTTATTTGCTTTATCTATTTACAGGTTTAGCATTTCATCAATGTGATGTTGAGGATAGTGACGATGTTAGTGGTCTGCCTGAGTCTCCATCTAAAGAAGGTGCAGATATAATGCCAAGTGGACCTGCACATTCCGACAAGGATTATTTGTTGGAATCTGGTGATACCGGTGACTGGTTTTCTGGCCAGTGGTCATGCAAGGGTGGGGACTGGAAGAGGATTGATGAGGCTACTCAAGATAGGTTTTGTAAAAAGAAGCATGTTCTTAATGATGGGTATCCTCTGTGTCAGATGCCAAAATCTGGGCTTGAAGACCCTCGCCGGCATCAAAAGGATGAGTTGTATCAGCCTTCTCATGGTAAGAGGCTCGATCTTCCTTTTTGGGCATTTAACCCGTTGGATGAATCTACCGAGCCCAGGTCAAATCAAGCAAAAAGTTTTGTTACAAGGGGAGTGAGAGGAATGATGCTTCCAGTGATCAGGATAAACACTTGTGTTGTTAAGGACCATGGTTCGTTTGTATCTGAACCTCGTGCGAAATCTAGAGGAAAGGAAAGATACTCTTCGAGGCCTAGTCACCGCCATGGCGCAAGTAGTGATTCTAAGAGATCATCAGAGGAAAGCGTTTCTCGCAGGAAAAGTACTCATGAACCAGGACATCATGGCTCCTGGAAGAGCATTGTCCCCATTAATACGCCCAAGGATCATCTTTCCACTAAGGATGACCTGCAGTTACATCTTGGTGATTGGTATTATCTTGATGGTGCCGGTCATGAGCGAGGGCCATTGTCTTACTCGGAAATGCAGGTCTTGGCTGATCAAGGTATCATCCATAAGCATAGTAGTGTTTTCAGGAAATTTGATAAGCTTTGGGTCCCTGTTGCCTCTACTTTGGAAGGCACGAGAAAGATTGAAAATGAGAACTCTAGTGATACATCTGGAGTGTCGGTTTTGGAAACAACAGACCTTATCCAAAGTAGTAGCTCTGCAAGTTCTAGTGCGTTTCATAATTTGCATCCTCAGTTTATTGGTTATACTCGAGGAAAGCTTCATGAATTAATTATGAAGTCATACAAGAGTCGGGAGTTTGCTGCAGCGATAAATGAGGTCTTAGACCCATGGATTAATTTGAGACAGCCAAAGAAAGAAATGGAGAAAAATATATATAATCCAGCCATCACTAACAAATTCTCAAGATCAGGTATTATGAATGCTTCTGAATCTCAGTATATTCTTTCTTTCTTGTTGCTATATATAGCCATCAATTTGAGCTCATATTGCTCTAAACCTATGGGACACTTCGGCTCACCCCGGCTTTCTTTTTCAAAAAATCTATTTTGTGCCTCAAATTTCACTTGGTCAAACCCTTTGAAATCCATAGGATGTCTGTGGTTATTTGGTTTTCCAGTCAGTCAGGTCATTTGCAACCTAGTACGTACCGTTACACTAGTCAAAACCGGAATTTGGAGGTAGTATTTTGTTGTCCAAAACATTGTTAGTACCTCACTTTCTGTTTTGAGAACTCAATAGTCTATACCTTGCTTGATGATGTATAATGCAGATTTCAAAATTTTTTTTATTTGAGGATACCGATTCGCGAGTTTGATCAAACATTATTTACATTTAATCGATAATTATAGTTCTCCATCAATTCTACAACGTTTCTATGTCAAACACTGTAATTTATCTGTCATTGTTGCGTATGAAGGTTCTTCTATGCGGGGAGCAACACTTAAACTTTTTTCCAGCTTTCCTTTTACTTCTTCCAACTCCTGTTATTTATCGGACTCCTTAAAATTTAATCTATGATTCTTTGCACAGATCAAGCTAGCAAAAGAGCTCGGTTTATGGCTGATGGAGTTGATGGTGATTACGAGTTAGAAGATGATGCAACTCCATTGGACAAGGAAGTATGTGTGTTTGAAGATTTGTGTGGTGATGCTACATTCTGCAGAGAAAAAAGTCTGGATTCTGTGGTGGAGAATGAAAACTGGGGTCTGCTAGATGGACAGGTGTTAGCACGGATTTTTCATTTCCTTAGAGCTGATATAAAAGCCCTTGTTTATGCCAATTTGACTTGTAAGCACTGGAGATATGCGGTGAAGTTCTACAAGGATATCTCCAGACAGGCTGACTTGTCTTCGGTGTCAAATTGCACAGACTCTATGATTCACAACATAATGGTTTGTTTATCTGCCCCTTAGAGTTTTTTCTTCTTTTTATTTTGTTTTACTTTATTTTTATTTTTTAGTAATAGCTACATTTATAAGTATTTCTGTTCCTATCCTTAGTGTTTTTTACAGTGAGATATTTTCTTTGTTGTTCTAAATTCTTATCTCTTCTCATGCAGAATGGTTATAATAAAGATAAAATTACTTCCTTGGTTCTACGTGGATGCACGAAAATAACTGCTAGCATGCTTGAAGAAGTTTTGGGCTTGCTCCCTTGTCTCTCATCCGTAGATATCCGAGGTTGCAGCCAGTTTGAAGACTTGGCTAGTAAGTTTTCGAATATCATATGGGTCAAGAGCCGTACTTCACATTCAGCAATGAGAAACAAGCAGTTGGCCGAAAGTAGCCATGTGGAGGATTCTAGTGGTCTTCGAGATTATTTTGAAAGTCTGGACAAGAGAGATGCATCAAATCAGTTGTTTCGAAGAAGCTTATACAAACGTTCAAAAGTATTTGATGCTAGAAAATCATCATCAATGCTATCTAGAGATGCTCAACTGAGGCGTTTGGCGATGAAGAAATCTGAAAATGGGTACAAGAGGATGAAAGAATTTTTAGCTCTTGGTCTGAAGGACATCATGAGGGAGAATACATTTGAATTTTTCATTCCAAAAGTAAATATCATTTGCCCAATTTTTTTTTTAAATATTTTTTCCTAACACTTATTAATCACCAGATGTGCTTTCTTATTTTTTTTTTTATGGCCAGGTTTCTGACATTGAAGGTAAAATAAGAAATGGTTATTATGCTGGTCGGGGTTTGGGATCTGTGAAAGATGATATAAGACGAATGTGTAGGGAAGCAATCAAGTAAGTCCTGTTTTTTTACGCTTATTTATTTATTTATTCGTTTTATACTTTTGGAACTTTTTCACTTTCATGTGCATGCTCATGGATTATGTTTGTACCTACTCTACCCAAAACTAGTTCTTTAACTTTTGAGGATATTTCACTACTGTATTTTTTGTGCTTCTTATAAACATTTTATATTTGAATGAACTACAATTCTTCACTCTTTTTAATGAACAATAGAATTGGAAACGGGTGGAAAGTGACTTAAAATGTAATATAGGTGTCTGGATATATAAGACAAAGCTACCAGTGTTTCAATTTCTGTAAAGTTACTTTATTCACCATTTTTTGTTTGTTACTCTAGAGTGAAAGGCAAGGGGGATGCTAAAGAGATGAATCACATCATTAATCTATTTATCCGGCTTGCCACAAGTTTAGAAGACCGTTCCAAATTTTCCATTGAGAAAGATGCAATGATGAAGAGTTGGAAAGACGACTCACCTCCAGGGTTCAATTCTTTTTCATCAAAGTCAAAGAAGGTCAACAGAGAGAGAAAATACACTAGTCGAAATAGCGGGTCGTTCGTCAATGGCAATAACGAACATGGATATTATGCATCTGATCGTGAAATTAAAAAACGTCTATCCAAGTTAAACAGGAAAGCGTTGGATTCTGGAAGTGATACATCTGATGACCGGTCAAGATCCTCTGAAGAGACAGAAACCGACAGTGATAGTACTTCCTCTGATTCAAATAGTGACTTGGATACACGGTCAGCAAGTGGGCAAGGGGAGTCGAGAGGGGACGGTTATGTTAGCCAAGATGATGGATTTGATTCATTTGTTGATGACCGTGAATGGGGTGCACGCATGACAAAAGCGAGTCTGGTTCCACCGGTTACCCGAAAATATGAAGTAATAGACCACTATGTTATTGTAACTGATCATGAAAACGTGCAAAGAAAAATGCAAGTTACTTTACCTGAAGATTATTCTGAGAAGCTAATTGCACAAAAGAATGGGACAGAGGAATCTGACATGGATTTCCCTGAAGTTAAGGATTATAAACCTAGAAAACAGCTTGGAGATGAAGTGATAGAACAAGAAGTTTATGGCATAGATCCATACACTCATAATCTTCTATTAGATTCCATGCCAGAGGAATCAGATTGGCATCTTTTGGATAAACATGTTTTTATCGAAGATATGCTTCTTCGTACCTTGAATAAGCAAGTTAGAGCTTTCACAGGCACTGGTAATACCCCTATGAAGTATCCGTTGAAGCCTGTTGTTGAAGATATACTAAAAAAGGCCAAAGTAGATCATGATACACGGACGTTAGAACTTTGTCAGTATATGTTGAAGTCTATGAGCAGCCGTCCTGATGACAATTATGTTGCTTACAGAAAGGTACTGTTTCAGACATTTTATTGTGTTACTGAGATATCTGAATCTTACCGAGATTTTTTTAATTCAGGGGCTTGGTGTTGTTTGTAACAAAGAAGCTGGTTTTGGTGAGGATGATTTTGTTGTGGAGTTCTTAGGAGAGGTAAGGATACTATTGCTTTAACAATTTTTTCATAAATTTGAAGCTTATATATATATATATCTATTATTTTTTAAGCATGGGTTATATTTTTATAGGTATATCCTGCTTGGAGATGGTTTGAGAAGCAAGATGGTGTCCGTGCTCTGCAGAAAGACAGTAAAGAACCGGCACCTGAGTTTTACAATATCTATCTTGAAAGGCCGAAGGTATATATTCTTAAAGAAATGTCGTTAATCAGATTCATGGTTTAACTGACTTAAAAAAAGCTTACTCATTATGTTTTTTGTTGTGTTCTTTTAGGGGGATGGTGATGGTTATGACTTGGTTGTTGTTGATGCAATGCATAAAGCCAACTATGCTAGCCGTATTTGTCATTCCTGTAGGCCGAATTGTGAAGCAAAGTAAGTCTAGGCGTCTAGCACACATTTAAAATTTGAGTATCAGTTATATATCTAGTAGTGGACATGTAAATTTTCGATGTAGTATTATACGCCAAATTCAAAATATAAGCATACCAATTTTGAAACTGAAAGTAGTTTATTTGACTTCCACAGTCAAAATACTAATTACAGTCTTCTTGGTTCATCTTGACATCAGAGTTACTGCTGTTGCTGGTCAGTATCAAATTGGTATCTATAGCGTGCGGCCTATCGTGTATGGAGAAGAAGTCACTTTTGATTACAACTCAGTTACAGAGGTGAGTGTCTACATCATCAAATTAAAATTTATATGTTTGTTCAGATGATGATGAGATATCTGCGTCTTATTTTGATACAGAGTAAAGAAGAATACGAAGCATCTGTCTGTTTATGTGGCAGCCAAGTTTGCCGAGGGAGCTTTCTCAATCTGACTGGTGAAGGGGCTTTTCAAAAAGTAAGTTTGACCCTTTTATTTATGAATGGGTGAATTTGGGTTACATTATATGTTAATATGGGTTAATTAAATAACATGACTAAAAATGAAATTGAAAGTTTGGTTAAATGGGTCAAAACTCGCCTAAAGTGTGTTTTTTCAAAGCATAAAACCTCCTAATTTATTCTACTAAAGAACCAGTTTTTTTTATTGAAATAATGTAATTTTTATAATCAAATTTGACACGCTAATTATTTAAAGAAGTGGTAATTATTGATTAAAAGTGACTCATACAATACCTAAATTGATTTACTCTTACAATTTTTTTACTCGTGGTGTTTCTTCCAGATACTTAAAGAAGACCATGGAATTCTAAATCGACATCAGATGATGCTAGAAGCTTGTGAATTAAATTCTGTATCAGAAGAAGACTATATTGAATTGAGTAAAGCAGGACTCGGTAGTTGTTTGCTTAGTGGGTTGCCAGATTGGCTTGTTGCATACTCAGCTCGTGTGGTATGAACTCTCTATTTAACTGGTCATTGAATAGAATACTCCTGAAAAACAGTGACTCACTTGTGAACTTTCATTCTTATTGCAGGTAAGGTTCATCCATTCTGAAAGAACAAAGCTTCCAAAAGTGATTTTAGCTCATAATGTGGAAGAGAAGAAGAAATACTTTACAGATATATGCATGGATACTGAGAGAAATGAAGCTGAAATTCAGGTAGATTGGATTAACCACCATCTCAAAACAACTGTCGCGGAGGTGGCAATAGGGTTTTAATTTTTTTTTAGGATACTTTACTTGGTTGTGTGATACGATTACAAGTTTTGTGTTATTTAACTAATAGATTTCTTTTTTGACTAAAATGATTTAGGAAGTTCTATGCATTGAATATAACACTTTGGCTACTTTTGATCCGTTTAACCCGTTTTCTTTTAAGCCACTCAATTTGTTTTAATTGTTCGACACATTAGAGATATAATAACAAGCTGATTTCTACTTTTCCTTCCATTCTTCAAACTGTATATTCTTTCACTTGGCTCATGGCTATTCCTTTCTTTTTGACCGAGACAGGCTGAGGGTGTCTTTAATCAAAGGATACAGAATTTGGCTCTCACACTGGACAAGGTAACTCCTTTTTCTTTATTGGAATCCTGTAACAACGCTTGAACTTTTCTTGATGTTCTTATGCAAACTCTTTCTGTTTTGTTTGTAGGTACGATATGTGATGAAAACCGTGTTTGGAGATCCAAAAAGAGCACCGCCGCTATTAGAGAAACTTACTCCGAAAGAAGTTGTTTCTTTCATCTGGAAAGGTGAAGGGTCGTTGGTGGACGAGCTTATGCAATGCATCGGGCCTCAAATGGAAGATGGATACTTAAATGAACTGAGGTCTAACATTCGTGCTCGTGATCCATCTTCTTCTGAAGACATCCAAGGGTCACTTCGAAAATCTTTGATATGGTAAACAACAGATACTTTAAGCAACTTTTAAAGAACAGGTCAAAACGGGTACTTTTTTATATGATTCACAATGGTTTGGGTCTTGACCCAAACATTTTTTGTCCATTATATACGATTTACAAAAGTTTTACGATTACAAAAGCAACATAAAATTTTTAAATGATTTAGGATGTTTTGTACATTACATATACACTTTTGGGTTCCAACTGCGTCTATAAAAGCAGTTCATTGTTTTACCTCTTTGACCTTATAGAGATAAAACATAAAACTAAGTTAACTGTGGAAGGTATTGAGCTATGTTTGTTCTTCAGGTTGCGAGATGAGGTCCGAAGTCTTCCTTGTTCACTTAAATGTCGACATGATGCTGCTGCAGACTTGATACACATTTATGCTCACACAAAGTTCTTTTTTAGAGTTCGGGTGAGTCCTATTCCCTTTAATTGTGTGACTTTGTTTAAATAAGTCATATTCTCATGCTGTCTAAAAAATCATTGTGTAGGAATACGAGACTGTAGTATCGCCACCTGTTTACATTAGTCCTCTCGACCTTGGCCCTAAGGCCGCTGAAAAAATGGGACCCGGATTGCATGAATATCGCAAGACATATGGCAAGAATTACTGTTTAGGACAGTTGATCTTTTGGCATAACCAAGCGTATGCAGAACCAGACACTAACCTGATTAGAGCGAGTAGAGGTTGCTTATCATTGCCAGAAATTGGATCATTTTATGTTAAATACCAGAAACCGTCACCAGAACGTGTTTATGGCCCAAGAACCGTGAAATCCATGCTTTCTAGGATGGTAAGTTTCATTCTTTTCCTCTCTTGGATATCCATTTTTCTTCTTTTTATTACATCAGTGTCCCAGTTATTTCAGAGCAGTTCAGGCGGTTGTGTAATGGGTCAAAATGGGTTGAGATCAAGATGGTTAATTTTTGGGATTTCAAATAAGAATCTTTTTTTTTAGGAAAAAACGATCAAGGATCGAGTATAACTTGGGTGACATTGAACTATTTTTAACTTATTTGTGCGACAAAATACAACCCAAATTAATTTTAAAGGTAGAAAGGTTAAATATCGCTGCCTGTAGCATTATTTATAAGTGTTATAAATATTTCTGGTATTTAATCCGTGCATTCTGAATTGTTTTTTGCAGGAGAAAGAGCCACAAAAGCCATGGCCTAAGGGCAAAATTTGGTCATTTAAGGATTCCCCAAAAGTTTTTGGTAGTCCAATGTTAGATGTTTTATTAAGCAAAGCTCCATCATTAGATGATGGCCTGATGCATTGGTTGAAACATAGACCACCTATTTTCCAGGCCATGTGGGACCGATAACAAACGACTTAACTTTCAGAAACTAGCATTAGATTCGATTCCCGACCAGCCAACAGACAGACAGGCAGTCAAAGAAGCATTATGGGCAGGCAATAGCAATACCCCCATTCTTGTGTACAGTCCCTTTTTGCCCCCTTTGTAGGTCTTGTAATATGTAATTCATTATTGGGTAGTTGAAGTATAAGTAAAATTTTCTTTTTATTTCTTTTTTGGTTATTACCTCACTATATGATAAGTGGAATAGGGAAGATAAAGAACAATCACCTTTGTTGTCATTTTTTGAGGGTTTTATAACTATTTTTGTTAGTCCTCATAGTTTGTGACTTGTGAATATGTTGCTAATCTCCATGTTTGTATTGTTAAGCTCATAATCATGTAGGCTTATTTGTGGTACAAACTTGTGACCTATTTTTGGTTGTCGGCTATTGCAAGGATCGATTTTTGAGCATTCATTTTCTGTACATCTTGTCTGGTAATAGTATACGAATTGCGCATAAATGTAGCTTAAAAACAACATTTTCTGAAGATGTATATGAACTTTACTGTTTGCAGCAAATTGCGTAAATTGTGAGCCGTGATCTGCGCTTAAAATATATTGTTCCTCGAAAGTACCAAATTCTTTTGGTATTGCTTGAAATCCTTGCATCTTCTTTCGATTGGCAAAAGATCCAATCAAGTTACAAGTACCAAATAAACACATCCTTGACAGATTGGAGCTACCCAAACAACTACTCAACATCTTTATTTTTTGAGATTTGATACTAAAGATTAACACACTAAACACCTGATGACATAATTATAAAAGGTTATAAAATTTCTCTATGTTTATGAACATAGATCTAGATCTACAGATAACCAAGCCTATAAAGAACATATAAAATTAACCTATGAATTAAACATAAGATCCTGTATGCATAAGTAATAATGATGGAATCAACAAGATGATAAAGATATTTCAACAAGAAAACAACATACCCTAACACATGAATGAAGTAGAGAAGAACAAAAGAGAGAAAGCTATGTTTATGAATTGTGGGAGAGATAATTTGTGAATTAAATACCTAATTCTAGTGTAGGGTTTTATTTTTTTTATTATTTTACACTCTGCACCCTTGTTTTTAAGTTCCTTCTGCAAACCTTTCAGTTTCCTTTTGACAATTTCAGTACTCTAACTTCCATAATTTACACTCTGCACCCTTTTATTTTATATCTTTTAAGTATTTCAATTATGCAAAATGAAAGTTAAAGTTCCAAACCAAAAATGTCATATTTTATTAACTGACACAGTAACTTGGATTATAGATAGAATCATAACATAGTAAGTAACTACGAAAATTTAGGATTGAGATCCTCTCAAGTTCATATGAACATGACTGGTAATGTTCTCTCACAATCAAAAAGAAATCAGTAGGCTCAACTGTGTTGTTTGTGAGGGAACA
The DNA here is from genome assembly GCA_014162995.1 of Artemisia annua. Classification (NCBI taxonomy): domain Eukaryota; kingdom Viridiplantae; phylum Streptophyta; class Magnoliopsida; order Asterales; family Asteraceae; genus Artemisia; species Artemisia annua. Next base: position 68,070 of record LBNU01021788.1, read on the forward strand.
TTACCCGTCATGTTCATGTGAACTTAAGAGGATCTCAATCCAAAATTTATCATTGGTTTCTATTGACTAAACTGATTTTAAACTTTTTCCATCAATTTCATAACTTCCTGTTGTTAAAATTTTTACCCAAATTTGATTCTTAGATTGCCTTATTTCTTTGAAATCCAACATTTACACTTGGTTCATCGCACTTGTTCAGCAAACAAGGACTCAAAGAATCATGTCATTTCACCAAAAACAACAAAAATCTCACATCTGTTGTAAACCGAACATATTTGCAAATGAAAATGTGACTATGGTCGCACTATGCAGCTACAACTAGCACGATGACAACTGATTTTACAAGTTTTATGTACAATAAACTAGTTTACCTCAACACTATCTTCTTTGTTATCCTCTTCTTTTTGTGTCTTCTTTGGTATCATCTTCTTCCTTTTTGGACATGTAAAGATGTCATCTTTGATCTTTTGTATAGTTTTATCTACTTGTTAGCCTCAACAATGGTTTTATACCTGATAAAGTAAAATGAAAGATGTCAAAAAAAGAATAGTTTTGAACATATTATTTACAAAAAACAAGCCGTTCAATTACTGAGCTATTTGTTCCATTTTACAAAATTTGTTACATACTATTTCGTAACAAAGTGAAAGTACAAAGTATATAAATGACTGTTATCACGTTTTATTTGTGGGTTACACTCGAGCTCCCAAGTTTCCCTGTTTCGGCCTTGTTGAAGAGCATTACAAACATGAGACTAGTAACTAAAGAGACTCTCGAGTCATAGTTTTATAGATTTTTGACTTCATAATCATATATGTATGTAAAATCACTACTCATGAAACCTTTTATAGCTAGGCTAAAAACTTACGTTAGGTAGAAAAAGCCCAGAACCTGCTAGGAATCCTGAACGCCGCTTTACTAAAAAAAGAAATCCTGAACATTTTGTAAAACTAAATGGTTTCGGACAAAAAAAAAAAGTCGCGTGTGATGTTTGTTTCTACGTTTTTTTTACATTGTCACAATTTGTTAAGAACCGCTAGTGCTTTTGCATTAATGCCATCGTTTTGCAATAAAAAGTTAATCATGTTTATTTTAATGTGGCAATTTTGACATATATTGGGCGATTCATCGTACAATTTACTAACTGGTTAAACAGGTTCAAAAATAGCCAAGGAAACGAGTCAAACTGGTTGCCTAGGTCAAACAGATCGAATTTGTCCAAAGTGTATTTCTAATCCATAAAACCTCCTAATTCATTTTTCTCAAAAAGCAATATATTATTACTATAATAATAACATTTTGTAATAATTTTTTATACATATTTTTATTCACATTTTAACCCACTACACATCCGACGGTTTTGCCATTTATACTAGTATCTATAATGATGCTAGAACTTTTTTTACCTGCTCAAAGTGGAAGCAGAAAACTAAGGAGACATGTCGTCGTCATCATCTGAACTTGAATAATCCATCTTTTGTTCTTTCAAAGCTGGAAACAGTTTGTCACGTATATTTAGCCACGAATGCTGCTGAGACTTCTCACGGGACAAAGCTTCTATTTTACCAGACGGGACACTTTTCTTCTTTCTGTTAATCTCGTCCGTTTTCCTAATCTCAGTACATACGTTATCCAACAATTTCAAGAAATCACGGACAATAACAAACAACCGTAACCCTTCATCCTTTGCTGAGTTCCCGTGAAAATAATCCCCCGTACTCTTGACTAGAGACATTATCCTCTTCTCTTCATCAAACATCCATTTGATCTCGGTGTCTGCATGCTCCAGAAAACCATTCAAAGCGACATAGAACTCCTTAGCTTCTTCTGTGGAACTCAACTCATCGTTTATCAAGTCTTTTGTTTTACTCAACATGTTTCCTAATCTCACAACTGTTGATGTAATGTGATCGCCATCAATCATTGCTGATCTTTTGACATCATGGAGCTCATTGCTTAATTGGGAAACGACTTCGAGACCTATTTTTCGGTAATATTCCGATGACTCTTGATGTTTGGTTTGGGCAGCTTTAATTCCTTCTGAACGGCTGATTTCTTGAACCACAAAGGTTAAGAGTGTTGTCTTGCCGTCAGTGCCTTTAACGTCCGAGAGTTTTAAAAGGGTGTCGAGCTTGATAGCTTGGGCCCCACCACGATATGTACCAACGTTCATACGATTGCCTGTCTTTAGAACTGCTTCAAGAAGTTTCAGGAAGAGTCTGCTGTTTTTCAGCTTTGTGCATGCCACCTGTGAAAGATGATCATAAGATCAAGCAGAAAGGGTGAACACTTATCATCTAAATTACACCGTGAGAAGTATAATCTAGTAATTAGTGGGTGCTTGGATGTGCGTTTTTAAAGAACTTATGTGATATTCAAAAGTATACTCTACCGGTCTACCCTTTGCCAAATTCAGAACTGAGAATTATGAGTAAAAGTATGTTACCCAAACACAAGAAACTAGTTATTGCGACTTGAATTTGCAATAATCAGATACTTTTAAAATGCACAACCAAACATTTCCTTAACTGAAGATGATATTGCACCTCTAAAGTCACAAATGCATCTTTAAGTGGAGAAGATTCCTCGTGAAGAGAACTCATAAACAACAAAGCTTCAAGACGTTTATAAACAAACGGGATTTCAACCACAACTTTAAGGAAACGTTCAGCAGGCCCAAGTAGTGTAAGGTCGCCATTATATAACCGAAGTTTTAGTTCTTCTTCTTGAGTTGGTGCCATCTTTATCAGAGTTGAAATCAGCTCTACCGGAAGCTTAGTACCTAATAACAATAATATGTATAAACATTAACAAAAATAAGCAATTGATCATCACAAAAAAACGTTACAAAAAGGTATCGACTTTTTTTTTTAATAATCATACCTTGTCCTTGCACAAATGCAATGCTAAGGAGAAAAGCACATATTGCAATAAATATAAGCATATATTTCACAACATTTCTTATTTGATTGGTCACTAGACATTAAAAACCATTACTAAGACCACTATAGGTTTCAGCAATGATTATTCTGGGTAATTCTTACCAGAGGCCTGTTAATTGTTGACGTGTCTATTTTTCAAAGTTTGATGGTTTCTATAGCACTTTATTTAAGTTAAAGGGTTTTTATAATGGCTGACAGAAGTTGGAAGTTTTTGTAAAGTCTCGTTAGGCCGTTACAAAGCCAGAAATGAAGTGTCTACAATTTTTTCCAGAATCAAAAAACTTTGGACCGATTGTAAACTTATCACCAACGTTTTCCAAATTTAGTGCTCCTTTTTGCATTTTCATGACAACTATAGTTTAGTTGCAATGAAAAACAAGTACAATGATTCAAGAAGTCAATAATTTGGAATCAAATGTGCATATCAGGAGACTCCACCTTCCTTGAGGGCATAGCAGACTTTTGTTGTTGTCACGTTCAATGCTTTAAGAGTAATGGCCAAGTTCTGTGCTTTTTTGGGATCAATAATCTGAATCAACTTTGGCTGAGAATTCAAATTTGCTAAGGATTTCCCACGCTCTCCCTTATTTTGAGAAGCATAACCAAACAGAGATTCCATCATCTCTTCGTTTAATCTGTCCATTAACAAAGTATTTTAGTTTTATGTAATGTATTTGGCAATTTGAACCCATTAACTTAAGAGTGGATTGATTCAGGTTAGTAGCTAACGGGTCAAACGGGTAAACCTAGAAGTAGCTAAACTGTAAACGGGTTGAAAGTTGCCCAAAGAGTACTTTTATTTCATAAAATATCGTAACTCATTTTACTCAAAATATCATAGTAGTGTTGAAATAATAAAAAAATTACGATCATATGTGATGACTTGAACCCGTCCAAAGATTACCCAATTTGACCCATCATCCAACCCGCCTGCCCACCCCTTTTGCAACCTACATCAAAACAATAATTATGAGTTTCGAGTCTCACTGAAACGATCCAGCCTTAACTTCGTCCCACACCATCGACTGATTAGGATTCATGTTCATTTTCTCCCAGAAAAATGGCTTTAACTTGGATTTTGAACTATTAGAACTTCCAGATGGATCATTTTCATCGCCAGAAGTGGAGCGTGGGCCAAGTGGTCTTTTCGTATTGCCAGGTTTTGGTGGTTCAGGTGGGCGAGCACTGCTTCGGGACNCATCCATTTGATCTCGGTGTCTGCATGCTCCAGAAAACCATTCAAAGCGACATAGAACTCCTTAGCTTCTTCTGTGGAACTCAACTCATCGTTTATCAAGTCTTTTGTTTTACTCAACATGTTTCCTAATCTCACAACTGTTGATGTAATGTGATCGCCATCAATCATTGCTGATCTTTTGACATCATGGAGCTCATTGCTTAATTGGGAAACGACTTCGAGACCTATTTTTCGGTAATATTCCGATGACTCTTGATGTTTGGTTTGGGCAGCTTTAATTCCTTCTGAACGGCTGATTTCTTGAACCACAAAGGTTAAGAGTGTTGTCTTGCCGTCAGTGCCTTTAACGTCTGAGAGTTTTAAAAGGGTGTCGAGCTTGATAGCTTGGGCCCCACCACGATAAGTACCAACGTTCATACGATTGCCTGTCTTTAGAACTGCTTCAAGAAGTTTCAGGAAGAGTCTGCTGTTTTTCAGCTTTGTGCATGCTACCTGTGAAAGATGATCATAAGATCACGCAGAAAGGGTAAACACTTATTTCATCTAAATTACATCGTAAGAAGTATAATCTAGTAATTAGTGGGTGTTTGGATGTGCGTTTTTATGGAACTTATGTGATATTCAAAAGTATACTCTACCGGTATAACCTTTGCTAAATTCAGAACTGAAAATTATAAGTAAAAGTATGTTACTCAAACACAAGAAACTAGTTATTGTGACTTGAATTTGCAATAATCAGATACTTTTAAAACGCACAACCAAACATTTCGTTAACTGAAGATGACATTGCACCTCTAAAGTCACAAATGCATCTTTAAGGGGAGAAGATTCCTCGTGAAGAGAACTCATAAACAACAAAGCTTCAAGACGTTTATAAACAAACGGGATTTCAACCACAACTTTAAGGAAACGTTCAGCAGGCCCAAGTAGTGTAAGGTCGCCATTATATAACCGAAGTTTTAGTTCTTCTTCTTGAGTTGGTGCCATCTTTATCAGAGTTGAAATCAGCTCTACCGGAAGCTTAGTACCTAATAACAATAATAAATATAAACATCAACAAAAATAAGCAATTGATCAACACCAAAAAAGAAAAAAAAAAAAAAAGAAAAAAAAAAAAGTTACAAAAAGGTATCTACTTTTTTAATAATCATACATTGTCCTTGCAAAAATGCAATGCTAAGGAGAAAAGTACATATTGCTATAACTAGAAGCATACATTTCACAACATTTCTTATTTGATTGGTCACTAGACATTGAAAACCATTACTAAGACCACTATAGGTTTCAGAAATGATTATTTTGGGTAATTCTTACCAGAGGCCTGTTAGTTGCTGATGTGGCTAATCTGTTTATTAACAGTTTTCAAGTTTGATGGTTTCTATAGCAGTTTATTTAAGTTCAAGGGTTTTTAAAATGGCTGACAGAAGATAGAAGTTTTTGTAAAGTCTCGTTAGGCCGTTACAAAGTCAGAAATGAAGTGTCTACAATTTTTCCAGAATCAAATAACTTTGGACCGATTGTAAACTTATCACCGATGTTTTCCAAATGTAGTGCTCCTTTTTGCATATTCATAACAACTATAGTTTAGTTGCAATGAAAAACAAGTACAATGATTCAAGAAGTCAATAATTTGGAATCAAATGTGCATATCAGGAGACTCCACCTTCCTTGAGGGCATAACAGATTTTTGTTGTCGTCACGTTCAATGCTTTAAGAGTAATGGCCAAGTTCTGTGCTTTTTTGGGATCAATAATCTGAATCAACTTTGGCTGAGAATTCAAATTTGCTAAGGATTTCCCACGCTCTCCCTTATTTTGAGAAGCATAACCAAACAGAGATTCCATCATCTCTTCGTTTAATCTGTCCATCAACAAAGTATTTTAGTTTTATGTAATGTATTTGGCAATTTGAACCCATTAACTTAAGAGTGGATTGATTCAGGTTAGTAGCTAACGGGTCAAACGGGTAAACCTAGAAGTAACTAAACTGTAAACGGGTTGAAAGTTGCCCAAATAGTACTTTTATTTCATAAAATATCGTAACTCATTTTACTCAAAATATCATAGTAGTGTTGAAATAATAAAAAACTGTGATCATATGTGATGACTTGAACCCGTCCAAAGATTACCCAATTTGACCCATCATCCAACCCGCCTGCCCGCCCATTTTGCAACCTACATCAAAACAATTTTATGAGTTTCGAGCCTCACTGAAATGATCCAGCTTTAACTTCGTCCCACACCATCGACTGATTAGGATTCATGTTCATTTTCTCCCAGAAAAATGGCTTTAACTTGGATTTCGAACTATTAGAACTTCCAGATGGATCATTCTCATCACCAGAAGTGGAGCGTGGGCCAAGTGGTCTTTTCATATTACCAGGTTTTGGTGGTTCAGGTGCGTGAGCACCGCTTCGGGCCGGTGGTGGTGGAGGTGCTTTTGGGGCAGGTGGTTTAGGTGGTACTGGTGGTGCAGCAGCTGGTGGAGGTTGTGAAGATGGAGGAGCTGTTCTTCCAGGCGGAAGTGGTAATTTTCCATCTTCTGGTGTCTGAAAAGCAGCATTGCCGGACGAATTGTTCATGTCGAAAGAATTAAGCAAATCTTTATTGCCTTCTGCCTGGGATGTTTGACAAGCACCTGAAAAACGAGAACTTTGCTATTCATATACTATGCACTTCTTTGTTATTCGAAAAAAAAAATAATATACACGAAATGCGACCATGGCATATGTCCACAATGGGTTTCTCGTCATTTTCTGCAAACTCGGATCCACCTTTCCGCTCATCACCTCCAAGACAGCAAAACAATAACAAAACAAAAAGGGCCAGTGTTGCCACCGCAGTTGAAACAACAATCCCTATCAGTAGTACATGATTAGGAGGCTTATTTTGTGATTTCAAGTCACGTCGAATTGCAGCTTTATCAAGTCGTATAGAATCTTGAAAAGATGAATGCTTATGAGAAGATTCACTTGACAGGTGTTTACTTCTTGTGGGAGTTGTAGTTGACTGAATATTACGAATATAGAGTTTAGATAGACATTCTTGACATTCATCTTGGCCAGAAACATGAGAAAGAAACTTTTTGGATTTCAAAGAGTGCAAAAGAGATCGTTTCAGTTGTGGAGGCAGATCGGTAAATGCATTATGCACAAGTGTTTTTCTTGATTGTTTTGGGTTATCATTGGAGTATAGGTTAGAATCTTTGATAGTTTTAGCGATTTCTTCAAGCTCTTTCCTACAATGTATCCATACTTGCTCTGCCTGGACCAAAAAATTCCATTAGATAAAGCAGAAATCTTATACTATTTCCTACAATTCTAGTTCTCTTGGATGTTAACTGCAAGAGGTGACATCTTCAAATCTGTCCAAACTACAGGTGGAAATCAGACTCATCTATGGGTAAACGGGTCAAATGGGTAAAATCTAGAAATAATTGGCTAAGATGGAGAAATGTTCAACAATTTGAGCGGGTCAACTGGGTACAAAGTAACCCAAAATGCGTTAAACCTCCTATATCGCTTTATTTCAAAAATTAGATTATCATTGTAATAACATAAATCCAAATGATATTGTAAAACTTGATTATTTGTAGATTTCAAGAAAAGAAAACATAAAAAGTGCTTGCGGGTCAGCCCCACCTGATCCATATTGACTGTTCCAAAACTACCCGTTTTGACACGTCATCCAACCCGCCCCCTTATTGAAACCAAATAAGACAATAAAAATGGCCTCTATGAGTAGAAATGAAGTGGATGCTCAAAATTGATGGAAGCTTGGCTTTAGGGAGTAGTCTCATTTTAGGAGTTGTTTAATATGGAGGCTAACTTAGATTGATCACGTACTTAAATTCGTCTACAATTATTTTCCAAAATAAGAGAATAACACAATTTATAACTTCCGTTCTTGAAACTCTTACTATGTGTCATTATGGATCATAACGACAACTTTCATGACAAGTATTGAACAAGCTATAAGAATCAATCCATTTAAGCGTTCATATCATTTCTCATCTCCATATTATGGATCAAGTCTATATGAATAGACATGGAACCCACGAAACTAAACACTATAAACCAAATGAAACGCTCTAAACCAACTAGAACATTATAAAATCTAAGGCCTCATACACTATTAACAAATGAAAACACGTTCGTCTTTCTTCTTCATAAGATTTAATAGGACTACCATTGGGGTATTGCCCTAGTGATATCACTTCCCCACCGCAAACGGTCAAGGAGGACTTTGGAGAAATAGGTCATGAGTTCAATCACAACTCTTGGCTAAAGGTCACTTAACATGTGCTCATTGCGTGGGGCTAGAATCTTGGGAACCTTGGGGAAGGGTCAGTCGGCACCCAAAAAGGATGCACGGGTCAGGTTCGATTTAAACCGTTTGGAGAAGATTTAATAGGACTTCTAGCAAGATTTTAGAATAATAGTCTTCTGACGTTTACAATTTGTGTTTGCTTCTTGATATACTACTATTGTGTATATTAGTCAATCAACTTGCATACAAATATGACCGTCAATGATCATTACTCGATAATAACTATTTACAAGAACAACGAAATCATGCATACAAACACGACAATCCAAATTAAAAGGACAACGAGGAATCATACAGTATGTTCATCGATTTCTTGAAAAGAATCCTCCTCTTTCACGAAAACGCGACTCTCTTGAGATAAACCGGTCACCAACATGCAGAAAACGAAAAATGCAGCTAGAAGAAGAATACCGAAAGAATGGACCCTTTTCGCGCCCATCAGCGGTTTCTTAATCTATTTTTTCATTCCATAATACCATCCCCTTCCCCATTTCAAACCAACATTCACATATTTTCTCTTATAACCTACAAATCAAACAATATCCAGATTTGGTTTGAATGGTTAATTTCTAACCTCAAAATCCAATCATTAACAAAACCCACAAGCCAAAACTTCATAACATAATCAAAAAATTTGGCCAATAAACATCGAAAAAAAAGCTCGAAAAATGAACTTTGGTATTTATATGAATTGATGTGAAAGAGTTGAATGCTGAAGCTGAGCTGCTAAAAAGCTGAATTTTTGATATGATTTCAAGATTTTGATACAGAAAATGTTGAACCTTTTAATATTTTTGCATTATTGATTTGGTAAATAAAGATGAATGAGAGCCAACAGAAATGTATAACGGCTATATAGTCCAAGACCGTTAATTCGGTTAGGCAACATGTAACTCTCACCAACAAACCAAAAGGTTGCTTACCCGATCTCGACTAACTGGACCCTAACTAAACATGAATAAGCTTATTCAGGTCGGGTTGTACACATTGAAAAACATTTTTTTTGAGGTTAGCAGAATTCGGGTTAACCCGAACTCGAGTAACCCCTACCCTTATTGGGCCGGGTTGTCTTAAATTCAAATCCCATTCCATAAAAAGATATATGATATAACAATTAGACCACGTACATCCGAGTCAAACACCATCCATGAATCTCACCAAAATATTACATGTAAAGCGCTAAATGAATTAAAAGTTAACATAAATATAATCAAGCTCTAGGTGTTGTAGCATCAAAATTATAAAAAAAAAAAAAAATGTTTCTATACATTAGCATAACATCGTAAGTCGTAACACTAAAAACTCAGACCCACTAAAACACTTATGGGGTTAATTGCTTGAAAATGTATTATACTTGCCACATTTTGTTATAGTGTGTACCAATTTTATTTATTTATTTTTTTCCTTATTGTGTGTACTGAACTTTCAAATTTCGATTAGTGTGTATTTTGTGACCATTTTACCCTTACTTTTTACAAATTTCGAAGGGTAAAATGGTCATTTTACATGGCTAAATAGTCACAAAATACACACAATAATTGAAATTTGAAAGTTCAGTACATATAATAAGAAAAAAAATAGTTCACTACATACGATAACAAAAAGTGACAAGTATGATACATTTTCAAGTAATTAACCCAACACTTAAAAAAAATAAAAAATAAAAAATCCACACAAGCCTCCATAGTGTTGTTGCCCCGATAACTTTGAGCCAAACTCAATTGTTGGAAGGTTTAATTGTTGGGTTATCATGAATACGCTACAACTGTTTGCCTGAAAGAACATTACTGTATATGATAACTAGTACCTCTAATTTTTTTTTTTTTTTTTTTTTTTTTTTTTTTTTTTTTTTTTTTTTTTTT
>LBNU01021788.1:78645-91171 GCA_014162995.1 Artemisia annua
AATTGAAACTAGATTCTGATTTATAGAAAATATTCATACTAAGATAAAAGAGTCATAAACGGTCACCGAGATACCTTGGTTAGGCCGCGTACATGTGAGTCAAAGACTCGTCCTCTCGGTTTTTATTCTTACTAAGATCAAGACACTTGAGATAGGGAGTACTAATGTTTGTTGATAAACGGTCACGGGATACCTCGGTTAGGCCGTGTATATTGTGATGTTTGAACTTGAAATTGTCGTGACATTAGCTTATGCAATTGCAGCCTCAGGTCCAGAAAATCTAGGAAGGGACGTGCAACTTCCGAAATTGATTATAGTTTCTAGTTTCTAGTTGGAGGCATATTTATTTTATTAATTGTACTAAATCTTTTGCATATGCTATTACATGCGAAAAATGGACGGGGACAGACCTGTAGGCTCCGTGATGAACCTAGTGAAACAATGGTGAAAGAGCTTTTTCATTAGTCGACAATGCTCATATGAAATAGCTTGAAGCTTGAGAATCTTATGTAACATGCTGCATACGTAGATTTACAAAGCCACGGGGACTTGGTATATAGTAGCCACCCTTATTTATTGATTTTGAATATGAATATGGTGATATGAGCTTCTCATTTACAATGATAATAATTCGACATTTGATCTTGACATAGCTGCCAAATTACTCTTACACTTGCATCTGAATAGATGCATTATTTTCCGTCCTTCAGCTTGTTGACTTTAAAGGAAAGGGATCATGTTCAAGAAACCATCAATAAAATCATTGAGCGCACCCCCGACACTCATGTCTGTTTGATCATCAAAAGGGAACGGTTCAAGCATTTCAGTTGCTTTTAGCAGTTCCTCAATTGGAATCTCAGGTTTTGATCGCTCCAATGGGACTACAGTTGTATATTTCCGTGGATCAGAGGTGTGTGGCTGAAAAAAATCATAGATTAATGCTTTGTGGGCTGTACTCTATGCGTAAAATAAACGTATCTTTGAGGGTGACATACCTGATCAGCATGAAGTTTTTCCACAAATACTTTGAATATTCTAAAATTAGCCTTTTTAAGTAACTCATCTCCTAATCGAAGATAAGTCAAGGCTTCCATCTTCAGTTTTGGTGGTCCGTTTTTGCTGACGCCATTAGGCCTTACATTGATAAGAATTTGATTGTATGCAACACGATCATATCGTTCAAGTGCATTTTCACCTGCCATATAAATTTCCTCTCTTTTCACACCGCTAAACACCTGAATTTTGGAAATAAAGCATCATAAGTCAACCAGATTATATGTTACATCTATTTGTAAATGCAACTTTATCTATAATTCACCTGTTGGACAAGCTCTTGAGGTCCACTTTTTGCAGCTGCATCTTGTTCAGAGTCTTTCATCTCGAGGCAAGTGAAGTTGAAAGCACCATAATGCCTTGAAAGCATCCGCGCAATGGGACGATACCCATCTCTATCATTTAAATTGTAGTACCCCGCAGTTAGCTCCGCAGCATGAGTAGCATCCTTATACCACCAATGAATACCAGATATCTGTTTCATCAAACAATTCATCTACCATTAGCATGTGAGGAAGGTATTTTGCATGCATTTACATGATATCTTCATTTTTCTACTAAACCATGTTCTTTTCTGTGTTTTTTTCAAATGCGTGCATATTAGAATCACTGAAGTTGGGTATGCAGGAAAAGAATTATGTTCAAATGGGTCAACCTGGTATGTCTATACTAATAGGCTGGTTTCAAACAATTATGTTAAAATGGGTCAATTTGGGTTACATAATTTTTAATAGGAATATTAGCTAAAACGATAATGGGCAGAAGGGTTAAAACTTAAAAAGTTAAAAGTCATCCCTGGTGTACTCTTTATAACTAATTGGATAATTATGTTGACCTGTTTTGACCCTTTCTAACAATTTACCTGTTTCTAACAATTATGTAACGAGGAATGCTATAGCCACAAAGAAAATTTTCACAAAACATCCACAAAGTGATGTGTCAAAGAATGATTGGTTTAATCATAAAGAGGAGAGAGAAACTATCACAACATACACCAATGAACTTTTGACACATCACTTTGTGGATGTTTTGTGGAAATTTTCTTTGTGGCTATAGCATTCCTCGTATGTAACCCCTTGACCCACTCATTTTGCCTCTATAATTTACAGTGTTTGTTCTATAGTAGTCCTTTCGCACAGTTTTTGGTATCTCATGGACAAAAGCCGTATTTATGGTATTAACACTCATTAATGACAGTTTATAGTTTTTTTAATATACTTTTGACAACTTGAATAATTTTTTTCGCCATTTTGAGAGTTTGTTACTTCACTTAACATAGTCAAAAATCGGTTAATGATATTAACTTCCCATGTAGTGATCATCAGTTTTCGCTACTTCATACCAACTAAAATGCCTCAATTTTCGATCTATCTGACATATGCTGGTTATAAATGTTATATGCTCTTGCCAGTGTACTATATACTATAAATTTTATTACCTTGATAGCTAACTTCAGTTTACATCCGAGGAAGGCTTTGTTGGCTTCATCCAAGATCTGATCACCATGGATTATTAACTTGTTGGAGTACCAAGTCAAGAAGAATTTCCCTTTTTCACTGAGGTAACCTTTTGACCCAAAGAAAGCTGTTGCATCTGGAGTGTCATTGTATACTCCAGCATCATCTGGCAATTCCCATTCGGGGTGGCCTGCATTTGTTGCAGCCTCTTTGAAATTTGCTCTAAGGTATTTGTCGTAGCACTGAAAATACCATTTTTTATGTTAATACGTAATCAAGAAAATCTCATTTCATCATTTTGCTCACCTTAGAGGGTGGTTGGATGTGCTCTTTATAAATGATATGTGATAGTACTTAATAATCAGAATATGATAATGATCAGTAATACCACGGACAGTAGAGAATAGTGTTTGAATAGATTTCTGATAGGAATAAAAGTCCCTCAAGTTAAGCTAAAAGAAGTAGTTAATAAGTAATTTTATTTTCGTCCTTAGATAAGTAATTCTGTTGCGGCCTAGTCTCACCTGAAATTCACCTATCCCGGGGAAAGCCCATCCTTGGTCTTGCGGGTACGAGGGGTACCTGAGCTCCCCTGCAGGACCAAGCCCAACCTCAATATCCGTAAACAATTCCGCTTCCAAAAGGTCAGACATGGTCTCTCTAAAGCTCTTCATGTAGTCACTGTATAGCTGCATCCATAAACATCCCACTATTGTAACTTGTAAGGGTATACATTTTATTCTTTATAACGTGTATTTATCTATATTCTATCATTTGCTAGAGCTTGTGTTGCAAAGTCATTCCAAGTTACATTTTGTTGTTAAACCAAAAAGGTTTGACTTTTTGTAGCTAGTAATTAGTCGGGTTGACTTCAGTACTTAACTAATAACCATATCTTTTAAACTGTAAGAAGTCTAACCTCAATAGCAGTCCGACCACTAAAAAGGGGTTGATTATCCACACCAATTGTGAGATACTCTATGTTACGAGTACCCGCTCTGTTGGTGTAGAAGATATCTGGATCTGTTTCTCCCACATCAAGGACCCATTGTGGGATGGGAATGTTTACAACATCCCCAACGTTCCCACCACATTGGTGGAACGACATCACAACTTGCATTTTCAGCTTACATTCTTGAACAAGTTGAAACAACTCCTTGTATGCACTCCAGTCATACTCCTTTGGTCCTTTGGATTCAACGATCCCCCACCAAACGTCGCACATCACCCCATCAACACCTGCTCCCTGCAACTGCTTTAGCTGCTTCTTAAGCCCTGCTTTGTCTTTGAGAACATTATCATTTGTAATGATATCCAACTGTTGCAAGACATGTATAAGTATGTCATTCGACGTTAAATTTGTCACCAAAAAAAAAAAAAAAAAAGATGCTTGTTTGTAATGAACATACCTGAAGCATAACATAGATTGGAACATAGTTTGCCATCATCTTGTCTTCCTCACTCAAAGGGGCTGATGTCTGCGTTTTGCTAAAGTGTTAAGAGAGGTATATAACTTTTAGTTGTAGTTTTCTTTGAAGGGTTCTTGGCCTTTTATACTGTTTTAAAAAATTAAAACAAGAGTAAATTGCAAAAATTGTCCCTATACTTTGTCCAAATTGCAAGGGCAATCCCTACCACTTGGAAAGTGCAGACCGTCCCTGTGGGGAACTTAAGGTTGCAAATCCAGTCCTTGGCCAAAGTGAAATGACCAAACAACCCTCATAAATAGAAAATGAAGAAGATAAAGGTAGTCTAGTCATTTTGTTTTCGCCAGGGGTTGAATTTGTAACTATAAGTTTATGGACGGTCTCTACACTTACCTAAAGTAGTGGTGGTCCACCACCCATCGTCCCTCATAAATAGAAAAAAGTATTGTTTATTTTCTATGGTCGAGTATTATGGATGTTGGCATGGTGGTGGTCCGCCACCCGCCGTCCCTCATAACAAAGACCCACCACCGTGCGTGGTGGTAGGATTTTCGTCCTCTTTAATTTGGTTATGCATCACCTAATGGATTCTAAGGAAAAGTGAGGGGTTTTAAGTATTATTATAGTTTTTTGTTTGTGAGTGTGTGGGGGTATATTGTGAGGTATGTTTATATAAAGTGAGTTATTGTTATATTTTTGGTTTGGTGGTGACCATAACACCTAAAAGGTGGTGGGTTTGGTGGTATGTTGAATGTTAATGTGACGCTGATGTGAATATAACATGTTTGCTGACCATAGTACCGAGCCTGATCAATCACCATCATTCTCTTCGAATACTTGGGAAAAAAGATAACATAAATGGTGATCCTGGCTTCTGACCCCAAACCAGCCTGTTTGATAACCCGTTTTCGTCCCCTACAATAACTGCCCTCGCTATCACACTAGGACAACATCCTTATTTAAATCTATCTATTTATAGTTGGGTTTTGCTAACCTAGGCCGGTGGTTATGACATGACATATAAAAAACTTTACATATATAGTACTAGTACTAATAAATAGTTAAAGTGATATATAAAAACACGTGCCATATATATAGCATTCATTTTTAGGACCACTTAATCATGATAACATTTTTGTGCTCTCTCTTTCAGCTCTCAAGCTGCTGCCATCTTTTGCTGCATTCCAAAAGGTATAAAATTTACCTTTTTTTTTTTTTTTTTTTTTTTTTTTTTTTTTTTTTTTTTACCTTTCACATATAAATAGTTAAACTCAATGCATTAAGTGTTGCATTTCTATGCTACATTTGACCATCCACACCCTGTAGAAAATAAATATCCTAAAAAGGAAACCAATAAGAGTAGTATACCTCAGGTTCTTTAATGGAAACTTCTGCTGCCAAAGCACTGGGCTTTTTGACTATTCTGCGAAAACTGAACCCAGGGTTATCTCCAAATCCATGGCCAACTGCTTGCACACTTTTCTGCGTTGTTCTAGGGTGGAATTCTGGTTGGCAGCATAGTCGCCTTCTAGACGGAAAACCAACTAGTTTTTGACACACTATGCTTGCCATTGTGATACTTTTATAGCATTACCAGAACAACAAGAGGAAAACTAGTTTAGGTTTGTAGAGCGAAAATCGAAGAAAACAATGCATGTTTTGCTAGATCATTTGTTATATCTGATTGAATTTTATGTTATGTGTGGCTGTGGGAGTTTGTTGGGGAGCTCTCATGAGGATCAAAAAATCCAGAAAATTGATGGTACTTCCATGACCCTTTACTTTTTACCTTTTAAATGCATACAAACATTTAAATGTGTCCTTGTCTGCCTCTTTTTTCTTTGCCTCTCTTTTGGATCTTTGTCAAAACAATGTCGACAGTCTTTTAATTTATAATTTTGAGGTTGGTTTTAATTTTAAAAATACTTTACCTATGTAGAGTATGTGAACAAACAATATTATGCATCAAAATAAACATAATTGGAGTAAAGTTAAATAGATTCACGCGGTTCATGCGAACTATCCTTAATTTGCAAATCGACCAGTAAGTTTCATGAGTAAAGGTCCATGTGCATAGTCACTAAGAAGTTGATTGCATTGAGTTTGATTCGAACCTTTAGACTGAATTACCGCCTAGGACTTACGCTTACTGTAAGATCATCATGTTAGTGGAGTTGTATTTAGTGTTAGTATTGTTTTTATTGGGCCAAGCCCGTTTGATTATTTGTCATTATTTATATTGTAACAAACTTCATTATTCGGTTAAGGGAATCACACAATTCTACACATCACACTTACGAAAATGTGAAGAACATAGTAATTTAGTTCTCACAATCAATATATAAGCTCGTAAAAGTTGTTAAAGGGCTGACCGTTCAATCATTCAGATTTGGTTCATATACTTGAAATCATTTTGGGCCTCAGTATAGCTTGTTCTAGAAATCGATGTGGGGTTATTGTCTTTTTGTCAATAGAAACTAATTGTTTTTATTTACATCCACATGATAAAACCATAGTACTAGTATTAAAATATCACGTGTGTTGAGATTTTTTGAGAAATTTATTTTTATACACCAGTTTAAGTTTAACACTAAACTATATATTCTTGTCACTAATCACTAGTTTGTGAAGTTTTAATTATCTCCAACTTCTACTTTCTCATCGTTGGTTTTATCGCATGTTTTGTACCTTTATCATTCATTAAGCACCGATCTGGTCATCGAGTTTGTATCTACCGCTAAAACAAATGTTGTGTATGCAAATGTTTAAGTCGCGAGAGGATCCTCGTTTCGAATTCTCCAAAATTGCACAATTTCATGAGTTTTTGGGACCAAGCTCTACATGTGTTAGTTACAAATCAAGTTGAAAACTCAAATATGTATTCATTTTATCCTCATCTTTAATTCTTTACCCATCTTATACCTATATTGCAAGAAAGTGACATAAAACCAGACTCGTAAGATATCTCATTATCATCGAATAAAAGAATCAAATAATTGTTCATTCAGAAATGGCTCCACAAACTTTTACCCTCACAAATTGTGGATAAATGTTATATTGATGGCACAATTTTTTATTTATTTTTATTATAATTATTATTATTTTTGAACATAGTATCGATGGCACAATTTCTACCACTATTTTCAACAAAAGTTTAGGCGTATTTTACATGTGTTGATAAATTTGTGTCCCCACAAAATATTTATTGTCCAATTGGATTTAAGATAGTTTTATCTCATCTCTTTGCTACAGTAACAACTGATATCTTTTTATCCCTATAAGTTTTGCTACAGTAACAACCGAGCCCCCCTTTGTAAGGGGCTCCCAATTTAGTAATACATCCATTAATATTTATAGTTTTATACATAAATGTTTTGAATTTTTAGTGTCTCTGTCAAAGTTGAACCGGGTCACATACAAAAAATAGAAGACAAACTTTGGGTTACATACAAAAAGAGTGAAAGACTTGGATTAAATATGGGTCAATAATGCCACATACAAAAAATAAAAGACAAAATATATCCACATTAATGCAATAATCGCGTATAGAGTATTATTGACTATTCCGGTCACTGTGGCGTCTGCAGAAAGAAGTTTCTCAAAATTAAAATTGTTGAAGTCTTACTTGAGGTCTACAATGTCACAAGAGAGACTTAATGGATTGGCATTGATAGCTATTGAGAATGATATATTAGAAAGTATTAATTATGAAATGTTGATCGACAACTTTGCTACGAAAAATGCTAAAAGAATGGCACTCTTCAAGAACTAAGTATGTTGCATCTTCTTTTGTAGAGTAAAGCTGTATTTGTGCTTTAGTAACACTCTAAATATTTGTACTTTTTTCTGGTAGCGTAGAATTTGACTTTTGTTAATGTTTTGTGTAATGTTAAAGAACTTTTTATTTTCCATAATACTTAAACTTTTCGTGATTTATGAGAGCCCCATTTATGATTTCGCACCGGGCCACTCAAATCAAATCAATGGGACAACCCTGGAAATTATCACTCGGGAAATAAATTACATAGTGCTTTTGAATTCTACCAAAACTAATGATCATGGTTATAATAACTAATAACTACCGAAACGAAGAATAGATCTTATTAGTTTCATTCTTTAACAATCCCAGTAAAATAAATCTGGTTAGTTTTATTACTTTGATGTCATGGTAGAATAAAGGGTAAATTGCCAAGAAAGGTAAAATAAGTAATATAATTTGACAATAAATGGTATCTAATAGTTTCTCACTCCTAAGAAGGATTGAGACAATTTTTTTGACTAAAAAGGGTATATCGTATTTAAATTGTGTTATTTAGAAGTATATTAAGCTACGGTAGATCGGGTGTTTAATTTGTGTTATTTAAGAATTAAGATTAAGTCCAATGGTCACCACCTTCCTTACTATGTACTTATACCTCATCTAAACACAAATATACCTAATAACACACTCACAAAAAACACCATCACTATTTTCATTTCATTTGGTGGTCACCACCATCAAAACACCCATTTCTTTACCTGATAACTAGTGGCCTCTTCTCCATATAATGGAGCTTTACTCGTGATTCTGCTAAAATCATCCAGACCAAGAGTGGACTTAAGCATTCTTATGGCTAACCTTAACCTGACGAGATTTATCTCAAAATTTTACACTGTTACTACTTAGTTGGGAATTACGCGTGCATAAAAATATTATAACGCGGTATTTTAGCTTTGGATTTCAAGTAATTAAAGATTCATGACTTATATTTCATGAAAACTAGTACACACAAAAGACCAAGTTTTTTCCTAGCCTTTTATTGCATGAAAATTCAAAGGTTAAAATGTCACGTCATAACTCTTTTATACATGTGTAATACCCAACTAAGCAAGATCGAAGAAGAATTTTGAGAAATATCCCGTATTTGGTTAGCGTATCCCTAAACAACATAAATTTAATACCATATTATTTTTTTATTTTTATTATTATTATTAGACTAAAATACATTGTTGGTCCCTGAACTTTCCACAAAACATCGCATGTCACCTTAACTTTTTAAAAACGTCGCCTGGCGTCTAAACCTTGTGTTTTTTAGGCCGATTGCGTCCCTTGACCAGTTTCAGCTTGGTCAACGCAAGGTTTTGGTCATAATATGAGGGGCATAATAGTCCAATCACATTATAACCAGTAGTTAACCCAAGCTAAACCACACATACAACTTGAGGGACCATCGGTGTAATCACACATTAACTATGTAACTTTACCGTATCTTCTCTGATACGCATATTAATATTTTTGCGGGAATCAATAAACCCACACCCAACCATTGACAGTTGAGTAAAACCCGATCATCTACCACACACATTGTCACATACAACCTCAACCCCACACAACCCTCAACAAAGTACCCATATTCTATCTTATCGAATCCCATCTAATCACACACCCACAAACAATCGGAACTTGCAACCCTTGGAAAATCAAACAACACACATACGAGGTAACAATATTTACTGATTTATGTTTAATTCAAACGTTATTTGTGATAATGTTAATCGTTAATGCAGAAGGTATGTATGGGAATCAATTTATTTGCGCTTTGGACGATCCTGATGAGGTTTTGGATGAGTTTGTAAGTTAACACCATATAAGAATTAACTGTTATATCTCTAAGAAAGTAGTTGTAAGAAATTGACAATGCTTAAAACTTAATATTGATATACAGGAACTGCATCATGATTACGTGTTAGGAGGATCCTTTCATGGGAATCGTTTTATTTACTTAGTTAACTATGCGGGGACTAGATGGAGAGTTAGTGTAAGAAGAGTATCAGAATTAGTGTGTTGTTGAGGGAGTAAGGTGGAATGATTTTGCGATGCACAACATCACCTGTTTGGATGTTGCTTACTTACATTTTATAGAAGAGGGTGAGGATGTGTTTTATGTAGCTACCTACAATGAGTATGGGGAGGAGTTTCATAATTATGAACCAGTCCATGATCAGTTTTGGAGAGTAATGGTTAATGTTACAGACACATCTCATCTTATCCAGCCAATGCCAGAAGATTTTCTAGCATATCTGGATGGTCCAACAGCTACAGATTCGGTCATGGTTACTAGTAACACCACTGATTACCATGTAGAGCTGGAGGTTATAGTAGATTGGTATATCGATATGTCCACACGGCCCTGCGGGGATGTAGTTGGGAGAAACTGGCCCAAGACTTGAATATGTCACCTGGTCAAAAAATGGTGTTTACTCATGTTGTCCCGGGGGAGGAGTATAATGTCATGTTGTTTGACCATGATGGAGGGGCCATCACAACAGTGGAGACATACAGCACCAACATATCCATGAATGCTCTTTGTCACCAACCATTTGACTATGGTATGTTCAACTTTTTTAACTTTAACTACACCAAGTATCTCACAGCAGTGTAAATTATTTGATTATATGTAATATTAATTCAGATTTTGAAGCCCCTCGGATGAATTGGATGTGTAATTGGGAATACTACACAGTCCATGACCAAGAAGAAAGGGCATTCTACAGGAAGATGACTGCATCCTTCTGGAGAGATGGTCGACTTGTAAGTCTAGTCACAGAGTTGCTTAATAAGATATAAAAATGTAATTTTGTATCATATATTGTATGTCTGATATAAAGATTGATGGATCATAATGTGTATTAGAAGCATCTCATGCCAAACTAATGATAACTTTTGTACATTTTTTTAACAGTTCATACCATCAAGAATTGTTAAGAAGTACAACTTGTATGGGTTCTCTAGAGCGGTTGTGAAGCATAAAACCATAGAGAAAGAGTTCGAAGTTCGTGAGAGGACACTTCAAGTTGGTCAAGGGAAGGTCAGGAGGAAAGTGGCTATTGTTTCATCATCTAATTTCAGGCAGTTGAGGGCAGAAGCACATTTTGGTCAAGGTTCAATGGTCCGCTTCTTTCTAGGGGAAGAAACTAACAGGGCATAAAGAGTTTTACATTTTGATGTGTGCTGATGGAACTTTAAAGTTGGAGGAATGATATTATGTAAACGTATCTTCTAGTTCGTATGTATGGTGGATTTGTGGGCACAAATCAACTTGAACAATGCTTTGACAATCGTTTTGTAAGTATATGTGTAGGATAAACCATATGGGTTTGTCCATACACAATTTTGCAACGGATATATGTATGCTTAACTTTAGGTTTTATAACGGATAATTAGTAACACTTGGTGTTGTATGCGTTGACTTTATTAGTCAAAAGGGGTTATTTGACGCATGGGTTTTTAATTATGACTTTCTATTGTCAAAAGACCGAATATAAAATGCCATTTACCAATTCACTCATTAATGGAAATGTTGCTTTCCATAGTTGTTTGTATATGGTAGTTTCAACCTGCACTTTCTAATAGCAAGTTGAAGTGCTATATGTGACTTTAACTTTCAAAAGTCAAATTGCCATATCCACAACACACCCACAATATTTCAAGCAACACCATTTAGGGTAATTTACAAGCTAAACATTAAAGAAACCATAGAATGAAACAGGAACAACAAAATATGTCATTAATTGTCATAGGGTACAACCTAAAGACTAAACAAACCATAGATTAAACATAAAAAAAAACTAGAAGAATTCCACTACGGCTGTGGGGGAAGCTCGGTGGAGTTTCAACAACTCCCTAGCCAACTCCCAATTCATCACCACCTTTTCAGCGTGATCATCATACAGAGTGCAAGGCTTGATATAAAGATTCTTAAGCAAGGGGGAACAAGCAAGTACACACTTTATTATTGTTAATTCATTAACTGATATAGGAAAAGATCAAAACACCACAACCTCGAGCTGGCCCGACCCCATTCCGGTGCTTCCTAAATGTAATGAATAATTTTCCAAAGGTAGATCACTTTCGAATGAAGCCTGCAAATTGAGATAGTATTCAGATGCACAACCATGGCAATGTAGGTTGATGTGAAGCTTAATTACATATTGCATTCCACTTACTCTGGTTTCTAGCATTTGCAATCTTGGAGCTCCACGAATTATTTGAATGATGAATGCTACCATTGCATTATTCCAAAATCAACTCCAGATAGATTTAGATTCTTGAGGGATACAAATGCCACAGGTACATTCATCCATGAGCTACCTTCTTCCAATAACTACAACAGGTGGAATTTTCAGAATTTTTAAATATTGCATTTCATAACTAGTAGCCATTACTTTAAAAATCTATAATTTGAAGTGTCAAACTCAAATTGGTATTATCTTGCACTCCTGAAAATCCAATGTAAGGGACTCAAGTTTGGGAAGACTACTCAGCTGAGATATATTGTAAGTTGTTATTGTGGTGACCTGGTTCAAAAGACCGAATGACAAATACAACTTCTTCAGATTCCCAAGTCGTGCAATATCCAATAGTCTCATCTCTTTTGTATCAATACGATTGATTTTAAGAGACTCAACTGAGGGACAACCAACAATAAAGTCCCAAATTGTACCAGTCAGAAATTTGACGGATAACAATTCTAAGGTCAATAGATTTGGGAAACCTTCAAAGGATACCAAACTAGGTAACGTACACCAATGAAGTTCCAGATGTTTCAA